>JBCAUG010599368.1:0-48544 GCA_038406175.1 Haplosyllis leylae | reverse complement strand
CGACCATTGAGGCCTCAAATCAGAATTCTTTGCAACTGTCGCAAATGTCAGAATCACTTGAACCTCCTTCAGGGTGTTTTAGGATTGATTAACATTGGAAAAAAATCTACAGAAAAAATGTTAATCTGAATAATTTTGCGCAGTGGACGTCACTATCTGTATGAAGTTCACGTTGCAGATTTTATTAAAAAGATAAACGGTCACAAATGTTTTATGCAAATTAGCCTCTCCATTCTCTGGATATGCATATTCGGTTGGGACATTTGTGAAGCTGAGCAGACCCAGAATGAACTGGCTTCAACTACCCATGTAATTTGTCATTGTAAATATCCATTGAAAGTGGAGCATCAAACCCAAGCAGTGCGAGGGAAATATCAGGCAATACAGTGAGACAGATACATCCTAATATGCACCTACCTGGAGGACTTACCAACATTTTTGTATGTCTGCCTTTCAAAACTTGCAGTGAACGTTCCACCGGTTGTAAAATGTTAAGCAAAGAATAATTTCAAATAATAGAATGCTGGAAGTTCTTTTTTGAAACGGCCCCCTGACCAAGCACTGTACGAGTGAAGAAGCTGGGAGCATTTGGCCAGAACTAATGAGGGAACAATGGGTGCACAACTCGGCTCACGCCTGTCTGATTGACTATTGATAGCCGTACTAAGTCCAAACCCTTTGCTTTTTCTGATGTTTAAATACTTTAGGTAGTCCAGAATATGTTTCACAGTTCCACGGGTACATACATGTAATGGTTGAAAGGAGCTCTGCGAATAAAGACAACCTGGACGGGTGAAATTTAATCTGCATAACCGAGGACCACTTTTATTGCGAATTAATTGCATGTTGAGGACGTTTTATTCATTTGAAATGATGTAACTTTTCAAAAGGTTGGAATCTTGAAGCACACGTAAAGGAAATCTTGAAAGCCATCTTTGCATATATATCTTCCTCCTCTTAGATGTTTGAGATTCGAAGATTTTTAGTCTGGACATTTGGACAGGTCTTGATTTTTGCCAAAGATTAAGTTAGAAAGGAACAGACTTAAATAGATAGGTTAAATGATTGGCGAATGAAACGATAACGACCACGTAAAACGTAGACTTGTCTCACAAGTAAGATCTAACGGCTCGGCAGTTGACAACTGATGCCAAATACGGAACCATACCGAACGTTATCATTGAAAGATGTGCAAAATAAGAAATAACATTGTACATTATATTTCCACACATTTGTAAGCGGCTAGTATTTCCCAATGCCATGAGATAATCGGCTCATGATTAACGTCAAATGACTTGACCTCATGCTTCAATGACCAAAACATTACCATTCCCTTGCACAAGAAAAACATCGATATTCCAAAACCATGTCAAAACTCCAGCTTAGACTAATGTGAATATTATGACAACAAGGCCATGATCCATGGTTTATGATAGAAACAGAGGTTCACAGGGAGCTCGGAATATTTTTTCCTAAATCCCTCTGGCACCTGTTTATTCATTTATCTTTCGGAAATAGATGCATCATTTTGGAGGGGAGGGGGCAAGTTTATAGCCAGGAAGACTAGGAGAAATCTAGGGAATAAATATAAAATTCCGGATTTTCTCTGATGACGCTATGCCTGCCAGTTCATAGTGTAGGCCCGCTTTGACTTTGACATTCTGGATCACGTAATATTACGTTTATTCGTTTTGATCATGATTACTGTGCAGAAAACTTTGCAAGGAAAAGACGTGAAAACTTACAAGAGAAAATACGTACAGTTCTGTTGAAATCGGTTAATCTGTTAAAAGCTTTGATAAAAACATTCAAATATTTTGCGAACCTTTTACATTTATGGAATGAATGTTATTCTTACTTAATTTTTCTTTCACGTTAACAACAGCTGATACGTGAATAAAGGAACTAAAGTTGAGTCACTAGGTCACTGTGCCTTGTGTCATAAAAATTTGAATTTGGAAGCCACCCCAGAAAAAAATGCATTAAAAAGACAGTTGGGCTTTACAGAAGCACTACCCCGAACAATGACAACCTGACCTCCATGTCAAGTGTTCCTCCCTTCAACAAAAATGCCAAAAGAAACATTTTCTTTTTAAGGACACCTCTGCTTTTGCAACAATTTACTAAACTGATCCACTTAGACAAAGTTGACTTGGACTGCGAATATATTCCAAAATAGTGACCACTACCGACTACTTCTGTTTGTAATTATGGCGACACAGGTATCAGAAAGACCCTTCACGTTCACCCATTGTGTAACTGGTATTTACTGTCGAGAAAAATCATCATTACTACAAAATAACTTCTACGATACGCTGTGCCTTAAGTGTCAAGGCACACGGCACACCTCCTTCACTTTTATGCATTGTACCCAAGATTTACCGAGATTTGAATGCATTTGAATGAACTGCACAACTTGAGCCATAGAAGGTCTGCACTTGATATGCCTTCGTATGAATAAAAGCAGAGAAATGCTGGTAAAAAGGAGGTGTGTCAAAGGTGTCAAAATGGTAACATTGGAATGTGATGCTTATCCCGTACCATAGTAACACAACAATATTGTAAGAATTGTAGATATAAACAGAGATATCCTGGAAAAGGTTACACCAAGAGGTGCATGATTAATGAGCAAATGTTTTTCATTCTAGATCAGCAGAAACCTTTACTTGTCTGAAGGTAACCATTTGTTTTCACGACTCAGTTGAGATGTAAATCAGATAAGTCTTTAAAATTGACAGTAAAATGATATTTATATTGTTTTGGACACAGAACTGACTCCAAAAAAATCTGGACGATTTTATCACACAGACAACAAATTTATAATTGTGGGGCTCAAGATTCGTATCATTAATTTCAGGTTACAGAATATATTATAATTATAATACGTGGCGCTTTGAACAAAATGTCATCTCCCTCGCTGCAACATGTAATTATTCCATTCAGCAGAACTTGCTGAAAATGAAGAAACGGGATACAAAAGGATGGGCACAAATGTTTGAATGGCGTTGTGTTTCAAGGAATACAAGGGTCAGGGAAAAATAGATACTTGATAGCCTTTGTAGCGCCAGGTGCTTTCTCTTTACCTTTGACGTTAAATAATACTGACAACTGCGATTTTGACCTATCAATAAAATTGGCCAACGATGTCAGAGGAAAGTTTTTCGAAAATTATAGGAATTCTCTTCGGGACTTTTTCCTCATACTCTCACATCTGCCTGTCTGCTTGGCTCTATGCTGGGCCTTTTTGTACCCAACCCCAAAGTCAAAGAAAGTGATAAAAATGACAAGATCTTCACGTTTGTTGTGTCATTTCGCTGGCACGTTTATGACACTGATATATTAATAATGTCACAACTTGCACACCATTTCTTCTTTTAGTTGAGAAGAAAAAATACTGTATGCAAAGACAAAACAAAACAAAAAGTAATGGTGTATGTTACTTCACATTTCACTGCAAGTTTCGTACAGTAGTTCTGTCTGCTTATTTTCTATTGACATACTAAATATAGAGAAAATATATTTATTTACAAAGCACTTATCTTTAGCAAGCTTGAAAATGCAGGTCAGTTTAAATGTAATTAGGAATCAGATGATTAAATTACAGATAGTGAACTGCGCGTTATATAACCTTTAGCAAAAATAGTTTTTACGTTGTTTAGAAAATAATAACTAAAATATAACATTGCCAATATTTGGCGGGCATAAAATCGAAATGAAACTAAACTGTTACATTGAATGCAGCTAGTCGTGTTTCTCTGCTGGGGAATCAATCTCCCGCACCCCCATGTTTCCCATAGTCAGGTATCAATATAACTCATTGATATATTTGTTCTTGCATGTGCAGTTTGTTCTCGGCATATTGATTCAACGTCGCAAGTTACCCAGAGATTTGCCAACATGCAATCATTAAATTCCACATTTCGGGCTGCCAAATTGAAAACATTTTTATTAACCACATGCCAGACACTGTTAAGAAATAATGACGAAAAGAAATAAACAAATACAAAAAGTTACTCCACTTTTCCTGGGCTACATCACATGCAACGTAAATCACGAAAGCCACAGTTAAGTATCTAATTCAGCTGTGAATTCCAAGTAAACTTGCTTAGTATTCATCCATTAGGAAACTGTTAAATATTTGAAGAGATCATGGATCTCGCCTCTTCTCATTACGGCGGGAAAATTGTCCCATTTGGCAGGGCAAAATATCAGGAGACATTGCTTGACTTGGGGTTCTATGGCACATCTGGGCCAGAATTTTATGTTAATTAAATTGTTGTTTAATTATTCATGTAAAACGTGTGGTATAACCTAATTATCAGATGTTGGACAAGTTTTCCAGCTTTTCCAAGGTGACAAGTGCATTACTGATGGAGTTTTGATCCGATTAAGTTATGAGAAATCACGACTCGAAAAGGTGTGTCTAATATCAGGAGGGATTTTAACCAAGGAAGGAAAACAAACAACACAGTTTCGGTGCCGACTCATTCGAAAAATTATAGACCCTCATTTTACTGGGTGTGTGTTGGCACTGGACTAGATTGCCAGATAAAGCGGACGTAATGAATGAGAGGATTAGTTGTACCATAGAAGTTGCGATGTCAGAAAGCAGCCTAAATTGTGTTAAAATTGCCTTCAAATTGTGATCCATCCTTCTCGGTGCTGCGAAACCGGGCCATCTGGCTGATTTTGCTGTAAAAAGAGGACACTTGCCTGCCATTGCCTTCACTAACCAGCTTTTCAGCTGTTCAGCGCTGTTTTGTTTTAGGACATGTTCATTATGCTGTTCATGAAACTTCAAATTAATAATTCAACCCTGTCTTTTATTGAGTCATTAGAAAACGAAGCACACCACCGTCTGTCGGTGCCAGGTTTCACCCACTTCCCTTAAAATCCTTTAGGATCAAGCAAGGTGGATTCTCTGTATGGATTCGGATCAGTTTTTTTGATGCTGGATTTAGATGACTAAATTCCAAGCATGTCAATAATAACACCTCATTTTTACCGTTGCTGTGTGAAGTTACCAGAAAACATACTGAGGAGAGCCCTGTCAATGAATATTGTGTGTTAACTGAGAAATTGAATTGACTTTTCATACCATGATTGATATTTGGGTTTATTTTTTTCTGTCTTTTTAACACATTGGTATTTTCAGGCTCTTGTGTCCAAATTTGTCAATCCGTTGTGCTATATTGATGTAACCATCTATCTATTCATAGGGTACACATCACATTAATAGAATCAAAATGATGGACTATCATGAGTCAAAATCAAGAAAGAGTAAATTGTGACTACTGACGTGGAATCAAGTGGAGGCTGATTCAGGCAATAGAGTACTATGATCCAAGCTAATGATATTGAGTGATATTTGGGCGGTGTCTATCTGCCATGTTCTCTACCCCAGTAGAATGCACAAGTAGCTATTTAATTGGAAATAATGGAGTGATGGTCGGCTTATAAAATGTTTCTCAAATGGAGCTGACACAAACTGACATGAAGGAGGGGGTTGGGTTTTCATGGATGCTCCTTGATGTTTTTTCTTGCTGTTCTATATTTCCAAAAGGCTTGTCTTATATTGCAGCAAGATACTCATTGCTACAAATTTCATAATTGACATTTTATTTTCTTGTGTTATTGCGGCAAGTAGTTAACCATGTCCCAGTTAAACACATTTATTTGATAGATATTGACTTTGATAAAAGTAATGCTGAAATAATTCTTGCTCTTGCTAGTTCTCTCAGTTTAAAAAAGTGAACAATTATTGCTATTGTGATGGTAATTTTGTGGAACTATACCCTAGTTCTATTATAGTTATATCTCATTGTACATGTGATATATATTGTCTCAAAATCCAAATCACTAACAGAAGTATCAGCATTCTCAATGCACACACGTTGTCCGGGTCAAAAGTTAATAACTCTTGAAATATTTTAAGCATTTGTCTGACTAATAGCAGGTGATTCCTGCAGGCTTTGCAGTTAGCGGCCAGGTGCAGGCAGGTTAGAGGGGATTGACTGTTTGGAGGAAGGACTTTTTCGTCATCAAGGGAAGCAAAACGTACGTTAGCTGTCCAATCAGGCTTTTGTGTTTCTTTCACAAATGTAATCGCGCATACTTTGTCATATCTGCCACGAGTACCTGTTATTCAATATAATTTATGCAATACTTATTGTTATAAATTTATTCAGCTGTCAATTGAGAATCTGTCCAATATCGATACTTTTACTGCAGATAATCTCTACAGATAAATTATTCATTAAGAGAGTCCACGAGAGATTATGCATGTGACGTAGATATAGTTAAAAGTTACATCACTTCGCCTAACTGGTTGGCCACCGGGGATTATCTGCAAGATGTTGGCAGGTTTAGGGAAATCTACAGTGATGAATATGGAAAAGAAAATGCTTTGTTAGGCAGTGAGGATTATTGTTATTTAACACAAATTGTTACAAAAATTAATGCATGTAAATTGACATGCCTTGAAACCAATATTTGCTTGGAATAAACTCTTATCAAGTGATGTATCAAAATTTCTATATGTCTACCTTGAAAAGGCTCATGTCTCACGTACCAAAGGTGTTTGCTTCCAAAATCAATTTATTGCATTTGTAAACATTTGGTTCCATTTTTGGTATTTACCCTTAGAAAAAGTGACAGATACCAAATATGCAGAAACGCTTCTTCATGTATCGAAGCCTGTGTACAATTGCTCATAGGTTCTTTCTATTGGCATGCGTACAGTTTCCTGAAATAAAGTAAACAGCAAGTTTCGAATAAGCAGACGCATTGCAGTGTTATTACTAAGCAGAAACGTAAGAAAAGAAGGTCTATCAAATCTTGAAAACAAATGAGCCTACGTCAAAAGAGTCGGAGAAAATATAAATGGTCTTCACACCTATGCATATTCTCAGTGGGAATAGGAATTTTCATTGTTGTAGCAAAAATTAATTAAACATGAAAGCTGCCACAAGGGTAGGAATCTGATTCATTTTCTTCCTCAATGCATGCGGTCTTGGCTTTACAAAACCAGGGGCTTTTTGTTTTGCCATTTGTCGGTCTAGGTAAATAGGTAGCCCCCAGTGGGACAAACAGCAAAAGAAACTGACACATGAGTAACAATACCTGGGGTTTTGGATTAGGAAAATATTTCCATTGCATAGGAATTACTTCCATAGAGTGTTTGAATGTTACCAAACATTCTAATTTCAAAGGTGATCAGTGTATGAATACCACAAGATAATTGAGTAAAATCTCCATGGGAAAACACAGGCTACGCTCTAATCTCATGTATTAAAGCCACAAGGAAACAAAGAAAGCAGTCTTTCCTGTACCAATTTTTCTATATGATCGGTTGCTTTGATACAATTTCGGCAGTTTCTGCTATTAATTTTATCTACTGAAGTTTAATTTTGTCAACAGTTTCGAAAGTTCTGTACCTGAGAGCAATGTGTAGTGATTAGCATATTGCGTGTATGCTACAGGTTTTAATGGAAAGCAAACAACTAGTATTTTGAATTATTGATGAAAACAAAACGGAGATTTATGTAGTTGTGATTATTGCATCAAGCTTACACTGCTGTATCTCACATAGAAACATTAAGAGCTCCCTTATTTGTCTAACATTGATTGATCCGAAAGGTTGAGAAGTGATTGTCACTTAACTGGTGTATTAATGCTGGTGTTCAATAAATTATATTACTCCTTGTCACACAATGCATTCAGTTCAAAAATAAAAGCAGTACTTTATTCTATTCAACCGTACATTAACGATGTTAAATAATTTAGATAGTATTAATGTCTTGTTGTTTTTTTTTTGGTCACATGGTACAAATAGGTTTATTTCACGTTTGCTGGTTGACCAAGACAAGATTAACACCATTATAACTTACACAACAAAATAGCTATAAAATTTGACACAATAGCACAAAGAACACACACATTGCTATTGAGGTTTCTGCTGGAGATAAAATCAACCCGTATCATGTTCTTAAATCATTCTCATCATTTGGATACAAAATCTGATAGATATTGAGGAAAAACATCTGACCCATTTTAAAACACTCTTAAGGTTCCGCCAAGCGGAACTTTCAAATAACATACCTTATGTGGAAACTGCCTTTCAACTTTGGCCATAAAGCCATATATCAACATTTATATAAAGTTCTGATTAGCAGTATGTGGGGTGTTATTTTATACACAGAAATGTGTGTGACATGAATTTTATTAACCATTAGATTTTAAGGTTGGTGTAGCAGAAAATCCTTATCTCTATTAAATTTCTCCCTAAGATCTTTACACGAGATTTCCCTGATAAGACGAGTATAATTGAATGCTGTAAACCATAATGATGTGATTATTTTAGTTTCAGATCACGAAGACGGTGAAGATGTTCTGGACACTCCGCTCATAGAAAAAATGGACGACGGCGTTTCCGACAAAGATCTGAGTATGGATGGTGATGATTCTAGGGACTCAAGATCTGCCACTCCAGTCAATCAAAATGGTCTTGACCACCACAATCATACTCATGCGCTGGCCGCAAATAACGCCAATAACAAACTCACAAACGCCGCCTTTGGCCCCGGTAGCAAACTGCCACCACCCAACATGAACACTGTGGGTCTCCCAGGTATGGACTTGGAATCTCCTGAAGTCAAACAAGAACAGAACAATAATTTGTCCCTTTCAAATAATAACAAAAACAATACTTCAACAAGTAGTAACAAAAGCGATGGGGATGATGGAGTGAGTGATTTGGATGAGGCCGATTCGGAGTCAGTCAAGGGAGATGGGTCCAAAGAGAACACTAGCGGCTCGGGAGTCGGAGCGAAAAGAAGAGGACCTCGCACCACAATAAAAGCTAAGCAGTTGGAAGTTCTCAAGTCAGCTTTTGCAGCCACACCCAAACCAACCAGGCACATACGAGAACAACTGGCGCAAGAGACAGGGCTAAATATGAGAGTCATACAGGTAAGGGATCAATAGATTTTATAGTGGCTACCAAGGGTCATAAGCTGAACCTGCAGAGAAAGTTCGAATTCACAAAAAAGCTCTCTCTTCTATCACAATTACCTTTCAGACTAGTGATGATTTTGCCAATGAGATCTGACGTGTTCCAGCACTTTCTTCAATTCAGTGAATATTTCATTTCAATTTCTTGACCACTTCCGTCTTTCAGTACAATTTAGTCACATGGGTCCCAAAGACACTTCAAAAAGTTTTTGTCACAAATCCGACACAAACTTCCATTTCAGGTAACTGCACTTGATCCATGGGACAAAACAGGTGTTTACCTGTTCTGTACTCAGTTCTACACCACGTTATTTCGCATGTATTTTTTGTACTGAAGAAACTCCATCGCGATATTTCTGTACTATTACGTACACGCGTACCCCAAGATCACTTTGCTTTGAAGTTGAACCTTGGGGTCAGTCCACTTAATAAACTTTACGAAAACAGCTGCCAAATCCAGGAAACCAGACTAGAAAGGCCGGCTTTTGTTGAGACCGATAAATCTTTGTCCGAGTCCTTCATACACAGCTTGGACATTCGTGTTAAGCTTGGCCTTCAAAGGCAGATGGTTTTGTACAGCTTGAGTAGGTTAACGGGACCTATCACGTCAGTCCTTGTAAGGGCTTTGGGGGTCAGTCTTTGTACTGGGGCTTGGTCCACGCTAGCTTAGCACTCAGAATTCTCAGTCTGTAGTTTCCTGCATTTCTACATTTGCACTAGACTAGTAAACGTTTAACATCACATATTTTGTAGATATATAATGCTTTCGAAGTAGTACTGATTCGCATAACAGCAAGGCTCAACTCTAGCATAAATTTTACGAGGCACAATAAGATCAGAAAAAATGAAACGACAATACAAACTGAGGTCATACTTGACATATTGGGAAACTGGGAGCCGATGAATTTAATCTAAGCAAATATATAGCTCTTGTAGGTACGAACCTAATGCTCTGGCGACATGAGGGCTCAATCAGGCGACTGAACAGACCCCTCGTAATGGTGTAGGGTCACCGGGGCTTTGAGGTGGGACAAAGGCACAACAAAACATGCCATCGATTCACAACCATTCGCATGAAATCAAACGTAAAAGCAACACGCTATCGGTGTCACCAGAGAGAAAACACGACAGCAGCTCTGAAGCTCATGCAGACTCTGCTTGCAACAAATTTTAATTCCAAGAAAATCCAGTACAAAGCCTTTTCTGATATGTCAATTTGTTCCGTTTTCCCTCTGTTTTAATTCTTCGGCGTCAAATCTGAAATCTCTCGCAGTCAAGGCGCTACCCACAAAACCCTTACCAGAGATTAGCGAAATTTATTCATTGCTTTCAACCAGGCAGAAAATTGGTGTGGGCTCAAACGAGAGAAATCAGTAAGCTGCACACGAGTCATTATCTAACCATCATCGGTATAAATTAGCAACTAAAAGGTATTAATTATAGAATTTAGTCCATTTTAATCTCCTTAATCTGACTATTTTACACGACAGGGTTACCAAGAGAACGTCAATTTCCCGTTCAAGAATCCTGTTATCCAATTAATAACTGTCAACTGATGTGATGGCCTCAATATTGTGTCACATTAAGGGTCTAAAGATGCTGCATGTTGTCTCTTTATGGATGGAAAGTGTTCCCTTGCTTTGTGCTTTGAGATATTTTATTTTCAACTAAACTTTTAAGGGTAGATATGTAGTACTTTCTCAAAATTTAGAGAGTCTGTTGGTTGTCCTTTGCAGTACGAAGAGTTGATTGAAGTCTGCAAAGTAGTTGTAAGGCATGGTCCCGAAAAGCTGAGCAATCAGCTTAGGTTGCAGTAGTTAATTATTGGTACACATCAAGTTGTTTACTCAGCTGAGTCTCTGTAGTCTCTGATCGTGTCCAGAAGCCCTGCTTTCGTGGAGGAATAAGCTGCTCAAGTGGCCACAAAGATCTTGTTGAGTATCCACGAAACAACATCAAGTGCTGTGTTAGATGACGAATACCACAATGCAGCTGAATTCAAGAACATTTCATCAAACTGATACGTGTATCAAATAGAAGAAGATTGCATGTGATTTCTGTACAGGATGCTCCTGCAAAAAGTTTGGGAGAATTAAATTTGCCTTGTGCACAAGCGATATTTCGCGTTTTAGTATTGAAAAATAATTCAAGAGAAATTATTTTGAAAATGCTTGTTTCACTCCAATTGGCAATTGTTGAAGAAACAAAAAGGCAGATGAAGCTTCAGGGAACTGCTTGTCTGAGAAATGGCTGAGCAAATCTGTTTGTGCAATCAAACCTGGGCTCTGTAAACTTGTGGATAAGTTTCCAGTGAGCAAACAACTGGAGCGGCCATGCGAGTCACTCGGTTGTTTGTTCGCGTATTGATTGTGGATATTCGTTCTAGTGGCTCGGCGCAACTCGTTTGTTCCTGGCACACACACGGCGCGGTTGGCCGTGAACAGATTGCACAGTGCGAGTCCACACAACAGTGTGCTTGAAATCATTCTACACCACCACTTGGGCACGTTCTTTTTGTTTTCATTGGTTCTGATTTACACATTGAGCTTGTGATTTTAGTTTCATATTTTATTCAAGAAATCTAGCTACATCGATACAGAAAATGATGAAAGTATTTTTGCAGAGATGGGACGTGTAGCGTTGAACGTACCCAGAGCTGTCCTTAAGAAGAAGAACAAAACATGTTGTAATAGATCTATCAATCTTTCCCATAGATGATAAATTAAAATAAGGAAAGATAATTAAAACGATCGGTGTCAACCATTTGTCAAAAGAAAAAAATATGACAATATCTCCGTCGCTGGAGAAATGATGTCATGTCAAGATGTCAAGATCAAATGAATTGAGTGAAGTAAGTTCAATGTGAACCCTTGTCTGTTGGTAATCAAAGACGATCCAAGTTTAAAAGAGCATTGTTAAGTACATGTTTACTGAAACATGTTAAATTATTTAGAATAAAATGATTTAACTTGAGTTTGACATGCTAGGACCGGATTCATGAACACCTGCTTGGTTAGGAGGACATCTGACCTCACTTTCAATAACAACAGCTTCTTTTATAGTACTGTCATGTTAAACTTGATGGAGAAAAGCGAATGCGAAATGGAAAATGTCCAATTCGGAGCAATTCCCCACTACTGCAGATATCATAAGATTACATGCAACTGGTGTAAGAGTTCATTTTTCCGGGTCATCAGACCACGTCGAAAGAGATGTCATTTTTACAGGTTTCAAAACATTCAGATGACGAAACTGAGGAATACTCGATCATTATTATGTAATGCCGTGGTGACTTCTGGTGACCTAGTTTTCTCAATGTGTTCTATCTACAGTCAGGCAGGGAAGTCACAAAGCTATCCATCAATCGCTTACAGAAGCTCACTGGAATAGCACCGACACATCTGCTTGGTCCCTGTGGTATCAGAAACAGATAGAAGCAAGATAGGAGACAGTTAAATCCATGAAGCCCTGCCTAGGATTGGGACTAGGCTTGGGCAGGGATAGGCCTCCTTCCCTCCCATCCCCAAGCTTTCTTCTCCGTTTCCTCCATGCCCGCCTTCTTCCAACTTCTGACTGCTTGCTTGCCTTCAATGTAAATATGCAGAGATATGAGGATTCATGCTACGGTGATGGGGATGATGTAATAAGGATCAGGGACATGCAAAGCCAGGATTCACCAGACACCTGCTTGCAGTCTGAATTTCCCATTCAAGTACCACAGAGACAGAGATTTCGCATGATGAAACACAGCCATCAGGTCCACATGGGACAGCTGATTTTTAAATAGCAAACGTGGTCACCACTAGAAAAGATTCAAACATCAAACATGTGATTTGACCTCCCTTTGTTTTCCATCGTCATAAAGACAGTCCTGTCGCCATATATCTCTATTTGAAAATTCTTGGCGTTCAAAATCTCACAAGTGTTCCTTGGCACTGGAGCCGCTTGGAATTGTGTTCAGGTGGATTGCTTTGTCCCGTGACTATTCCACACACAGATGGCAACTAATCCCACAACGCTTCCATGTCAGCTATTTGAATTTCTATCAGGCCTTAGATATGCCATCCCTTCCCCTCGCAGATCAGCTGTGTCTCCTACTAACTCCCAATATCATCTCTCTCATAGACCAAAAAGGACTGTGCAAGCTTCGAAACATCTCTGACAGCTTTGACACCCATAGCATTTCCCAACTGGTTAAACCAGCATTTCTGCCTGCCATGTACCATCATGTTTCCTGACATGTATATGATTTACATAGTTGTTTGTACCTCTTTCGGCGCATCGTGGTAACATAGTTACTATTTTCTTTTTTACACATAATATTTTCTTAAGGGAGAATGGCTTTTAATGGCTTTTTTTGTAAGTTTATCAACTGATGAATACCGATGCCTTTTTTTCGAACACGCATTGCAAAGCGCGCAGAAATACTGGTGCAAACTCCGAATTTTACCTCTTGTGTAACTTTCTAACTTTGTTGGACTTTCCCCAGTCAGTGTTCTGAGTCGCACACATGAGTCCACATCCAGAAGAACATTTGTTCATCCAGTACAGTACACAAAAATCCAGTGGAGACACATGATATACGATGTGTGTACAGATCAAACACAGTGACTGTACTTGATCCATGGGCATGGCTGCCTTTACAATGTACACAGTTCAATATGTAATCAATACTGGATTTTGAAGTTGGACTGGAGCCCAATCAATCCTGTATTGTTTCCTCTCGGGTCCTGTGCTGTGCACGTGGATGTTGATAGATCCAGAATGCATTGAGAACTTCAACTGAAAAGGAAGACATGGAGCCATGCATTGGCAGTATTTTTGTCGCAAACGTGGGAGTACTGGCTTTGAATTTCCAAGAAACTAATTACGACTCTTCTTTGTCAAAGCAGCTTTTCTCGTGTAGTGTTTTTTTCTTTATTTCATATTTGAATACAGATGTTCGGAAATTATTGGAAAGATATTTTTGTTGATTTTGGACATAAATAAAATGTTGATGCGGTTGTAGAACACGAGAAAATTGCTACAAATATAGATCGAAATTAAGTTTTGAATTACTAATTGAATAGCGACATAAAAGTACAGATGCCCACGAAGAAGTGACCATTTACTTGAAAGTGAGGAGAACATAAACCGATTACAAGCACTTTAATTCCACAAAGGGAAAGAGAGAAATCAAGTATGCCTGCAGGACTATCAATTGAATACTCCACAATTAAAGCAAACAAAACGGAAGAAATATTGGGCTCATTTTCAGTTCAGTTTTCATGCCTCTGAGCGGAAAAGCCAGTGTCAGGATGGATAGGGGCTTCACGTGAAATGTTGTTTGTCTTTAAGGTCGTTCAATCCAATTGCTTTCATTCAGAATTTTGAAAGGTTGCAAATCATTTTGACTTAAAATAATGACCATATTATCGTCGTCCGAGCATTAGCATTGATGCTTTGAAAGAAATCAGAAATGTAGTCCATTTTCTTTGTGTATTTTTGGAGAACATCGAACTGAAATACTGTCACCAACAAGAAGTACCACCCTTAAAAGAAGGATTTCGCCGGGCCTCGCAGTTTTTTTCATATTTTCAGCGAATTTGCAATTCAAATGAATTTCAATGATACAGGCTCGATGCATGGGTGTTGCCTTGAGCACCACAGGAACTCAAGATACCCAACGCCAAATACAGACATGTTCAAAATTCTACAGCTTGTGTGTGTATTTTTATTTTTACAAACCGAACTATTGAAACTGGGTCATATTGATATGCAGTTGTTTTCTTAAGCTGGTGGTGCATAGATTAAGTGCGGTCTTGTCATTGATAACTCAAGTTCGGTAAAGGTTATTCTGCAGTGGTGCACTTGCCGTGGTCCATGGGGCAAAAAAAGAAGAGATTTCAGTGTCTCAAGATTCTTGAAGAGCGACTACAATAGTACGAGGCATTTATAAGGAAATATCTTTAGAATTGAGTCAATAAACCAATTGACAGGTCTTGAGGAAGACTTACAAGGCTTGAATGAGTACCCACTTCCTAGCTACTGAGAACAGTTTAAGTGGCCATGTAAAGAGGAACGGGAGAGCACTTAGTCAACTGCTTACCATGCTAATTCTCCTCCCAATACAATATTGTTACCCAGATTTCCGCCGAGACAAGTTTGTAGTCTTGTGAGGCTTCCCGTGCCCATAGTGTAGTTCCTTTCTTTCAATGACACTACACACGAAGCTTCAAATTGATACTATTTATCGACGGACAATTCTTTGCGGGGGATGTTAAAGTGGTGGAGAATGATTGTGCAAATGGCAAGAAAAAATATTCTGTCAACGATTCAGCGAGTAGAAAATAAAATATGTGTATGAATGTACAGTGTCCATATTAACAACTTCATTTGTGGTCATTTATAGAAGAGAAATGCCTGACATGTATCTGAACTGCTTTATGAGTGGGAATTTCTGCATATTAGGTCATGATCCAAGCCCCACAAGGGACCGAGAGGGGTTTACTCTTGTCTGAGGTGGTTGTACAGATTAATGCCACTGATAGCAAGACATGAATGTGCGTCTAAAAGGGAAAGATGGACGGCTTGGGATGTTATCATAAATTTCAGAGCCTGCAGACAGAGTTTATTCTACTAAAAATTTGATCCTCCCTCAGGAATTTTGAAGATGTATGAGTTATGGATTGAAACGGTGAAAGAGGGCATCCTGGATTCCTTGCTAAAGGGAGGATGGAAAGGGATTTTAACTGTAAAGAAAAAAGTCTCAGGGGTAAGATCACAGAAGCTTGTGGGCTACAAAGGGATCAAGCTTCTTCTTTAGGTAACGTATGGTAGGGACGTATGGGGTGCACCCCTTGGGTAAACAAAGAACATCTTCAGTCTCCTCCTGCAGATCCCCACCCTTCATTCGAAGATGGCTCTCCAGGGTCATCTTTTCCAGATTTCGAGCACACATTTTGTCGATAAAATGCGTGACAAAATAGGCTGTTTTGAGGATTTGGGGAACTTGTAAGCGGGTTGTAAGCATTCTCAATGGCCCGTACACTGGACATGCTTAGTCATCCACAGAAAATATTATCTTCATAAACTAGGGGGTCTTCATTTTCACCAAATCAATAACCTGAATATCAGGCGTAACTTTTTTCTTTTCATTTCAATTTCTCTCGTCACATTGATTTAACGATAATAATTTAGCAAGTGCACAAAAAAGATTTCACTTTCCCAAGAACCAGCAAGCCCTACTCTTATCATAGGTGCTAATGACGTGTTTATTTGCCCCGCAGGTAGCAAAACATGAAACCAGAATTATTCTCGAGGTCTAACCAGTTAATAATTCTAATCAGTCACCAACTCATTAACCCTTACTTTGTAGCTGTTTGTTCTTATCAAGTGGTATCAACATATTCATGACCACTTCAGGTATGTTACTCAGGGTGTAGATAACATTGATAAGTGAATGCTTGAACTGATTTGCACCAAAAAAGACGTATATCACAAATATTTTGGCATGTCTAATTTGTTTAGATTATATTTATATCATGTTCCCAAGGTCTTGTGTATGTTCAGGTTCACGCTTGGAAACAAAATATTTACCGCACTGCCTCTAATACATGTACACCCCGAGGAACCAGGGAAATAAAAAACAATATAGACACAAGTTACAATGGGTTAAAAAGTAATTTGTATGATGTGTGGTACGAAAGCCAAGGCAAGGGCAAATTTGTGAAGGCCAATATGTAGTTCAATCCTTTCTCGGTGAAAAGATATGTAAATAAAATCTAAATTTATGCAAAAATTTAAACTTTAAGTTTAACTTGACAAAATTAAAAAAAATCCACTGTTGTGCAGATGTACTTGTTTGATTTTGTGGAGGAAAGATACATGTACGGACGTAGTAGATCAACGGTGTACTTGGAAGATGAAAGGTACCGATTACAATCCACTTTGTAAAGAGTTATTGATACGCACAGTGGTGAGTGCGAGTTATGTGTTCTTGTTACGGTTCCCTGCAATGTTGCCTCTGATACATGGTCTTATCTTTATTGACAGTGACATGTTGATAAAATCTGGCCTTTATGCCGAGTTTAGATCCTGCAAGGGGACATGCTTCTGCATGTAATTTACTTGTTTCTTGGTTTGTTGAAAATGAAGCTGGTGCAAAACAGCAAATACACAGTGCTGGCGTGAAATTTCCAAATTCAAATGCAAATCACAAGTATTACGAGAATAAAATATGGATAAGAAGCATAGAGATGTTTGGAGAAAAGGAAAAAAAACTTCTTTGTATTTTTCCTCTCTTACCTAAAACTACACATCGGAGTTTGAACTCTTAAGAGGCATACTGATGTCCAGAGAAGAGATAAAATGCCTAGGAATCGGACACTTGAGGCAAGGTGACACAAGGTTTAACGCACGTCAAGCCTCACACCCAATCTGTCTCCTTCTCCTGCCAGATTCCCGCTTCTTTCTTGCGACTTGATCGCCAAAACTCAGCTACGACCGACGTCGGCCAATTTTTCAATGTCACGTTTGATTGGTCAGCTCTCAAATCACGGTCGCACTTCTCGCCGACTCAGTATTCCACGTGACTGAGCAGCCACCATGTTTAGCACACCATATGACAGCATGGATAGCAAGACAAATTGCTTGAAATCCCGTTCTTTTACATTGTCCTGTCCTGGAAGGAAGGGACCATCAAACCTGGATTGCTCACTCCAGAAGCGTTCATTCCAAGTCTCTTTCATTTTGCAACTCAATATTCTGTTGCAAGTAAAACTTCGCTGTACTCAGCTTTTCATCTTTTTCGTTTGATAATGCTTTGAGTGAATTTGCTATATTGTCCTTGTTGTAAAATCTTGAATTCATCCTCTTTATCTGAGCATCAGTGCTAAGGTACAACCAAAGATCAGAATCCCGACAACGCAAAGAATTATACTGTACTTAAGAGTAGGTGTCACAAAATCTTCGTTCTCTGGGGTCATGTTGGTGCAACAGTAAAAGCCGAAACTTGATAGTTCTGAGACTGTGTTGAGAATTTGAGTGATCGATAGTTGTGTAGTACCTTAAGGGTGCGTATTTGGTGGGATCTCTAGGAGGTGAGCAGTGGTCTAGCTTCTGGGTAGAAAGGTGATCGGGGAAGGAGACCCCTTGCCCCCTAGTAGCCTCCATTTCTTTACAATAGCATCCTTGCTCTGCTACTCTTGGACGCGAGCTCTTTCCCGAGGCTCATAGCAATACCCAGGCTCATTGCTAGTGCCAGGCTATCCTCGGTAATAAGTCATTCCAGCGTGATCGGATGTGTCGACCAAGTGTCCCCGGCTCATGATGAATTATGGAAAAGAGAGATTTTACCGTTCACTGATCCAGTTGTACCTCGAGGGGAGCGTATAAGGTTCATTCTGAAAATAAGTGTCAGGGAAATTCAATCCTCTTGCCGTATTTGTCACCATACCCGAACTTGGTATTTTAATATTTTCAGCAATGGGCGCCGACAAAAAGCCTTACCTCGTTAAGAATGAATTGCATGCCCAGCAAATTGGCTCGGACAAGAGTGCCACTGGTTAATATTGCGGCCCACAGAATTAAGTGCCTTTGTTATTTAACGCTCAGTACTTGTCGTGTTGTTGGGTAATATCGGTTCCGTTGTTCAGGATCTAATTTCCAACACATCAGGATCAATTTAACTGTCGTTATGTCAAGTTGTTAACCAATCTATAAATTGTTTCATTTCAACAACATTAAATAAATTGCAAAATTCACATGCTGTAAACTATTTAATTTTTTAAAAAAAGGGTTTTCTGGGTTTTTTTTTTAATTTCCACATGGAAAGGAATAGGGAAAACGGTGTTTTTGACCCTCCCAGAAAATTTATCTGTCACTTCTTTTTCCGTTATCACCTCAAATGAAAGGGGTGAAAAGAAGTGGCCATCACCAAATACCAATCATTTACACCTCTTGCTCAATTCCATATGACAAATTGGATAATTTTGCCTGGTTTGTTATTTTCACACAGGCCTCCGGGGATGGTTTAAGCTCCGTGGCATTAGCCATTCCATTTTTCAACCACCTCTACTTTTCCTGCCAACTTTTTCCTTGTCCAATATATTTCCAGCCAAGGTCTATTTTCAAGAGTAGCAACTCATCATGTTAGGCAGCCAAAATTGATTGTCCTGCTCAAAATTGTGTGGGAAAATATTCTTTCAATTTCCTGCTAATAAAGTACTATTTAGGACCTTCAAAGAAAACATATGTGTCCTTTGGCTGCTAGTTGCCTTTAGGTCCAAACCAACGATAACTTTCCCTCCTTTTAAGTGAAAGGTAATATAAGTTTTAGCAGTTTCTGCACTCTGAGAACATTTTCCGAGTTTTCTCATTTCTGGTATCTGCTTCTTCTACTTGTGTACAAGCTACTTTGTACCCGAGAAACACATATTATGGCACAGACAAACCACTAATTTGATTTAGAGCAATTACCTAATGTGATTATCACAAATTAGGCGATTAACTATCTGCACACCTGGTGCATCTTCCAGCTTCGACTCATAGCTTCTGTTTGCGGTTTCTGCTCTGTCATTGTGGTTTACGTCTACAGTTTTATTAAACAGTGATAAATCGGTCTGATAATTGAACATCAATAGCAACTATTTGCCAAAAGCGGATCCTGAGAGCGTCGTCCCGCGCACAACATGCAAGTTTTCAGTTGAAAAGTTTCAAACATGTATTACAGGGATCCACAAAAATTGTAATAAATTACCCAGCGCGTTGAAGACACAAAAACTAATGAATACATTATGCACAAAGAAAGAGTGCCAACTTTTGCAGAAGAAATGAAGCTGAGACCGCAGAGGCAGTACAAGGAACTGCCATGGAAAGCAAGGCAAAAGCAATCACCTCTGAATCAACACGGGCTGGTACAGCTTCTCTATAGTTCTAGCAGAAGCTGTCCAATCCATCAAAAGTCTTGATGAAGCTGGTAAACTTATATCCAAGTCATACCCCTGTGTCTGATGGGCTAAGGCATGGGCAGAGGTTGGGGGTCAGATTTAAGAATGATACCTGGATATGTTCATTTTAAAAAAAGTGAACAAGATGAAACATTTTCACATTTGTTTAGTAATTTTGACTTAAATGAAGTTATATTCATGAAATAAGAGAAGGCAACCTCACTGACTACCAAACCCTACAAAAGCCCGTTGTACTTGTACTCGTACATTTCAGAGACAGAGTAAAGGGCATGTCATGGTCAGGTATGCCTCAATGTGCTTATTTTAGCTTCGCACCATCACCATATTGTGATGAATTGGCCGTTACAAGATATATTGTTATTCCATGGCCACATATCACATTTACCTGTTGAGTTCAGACAAGATCTTTTTCTACTATTCTCATACCGAAAACATTTTACTTACTTACAAGTTGTGGCTCCGAAAATTAAAAAAAAAAGGATTTTGCAAACATGTCAACAATTAATTTTGCAAACTTTTCAAACAAAGTGAATATTCAATAAGCTAAATTGACAATTTTTTTAGTCACCAAGATTGGAACAATTTCCAGGGTTTGCTTGTTCCGGAAATAGTTTAACCATTGTTCTATTGTGGTATTCTTTATGGCATTTCTCCCTGCAAAAGGGAAAATGTAATTATTGACTCTTTTTGAAGAGAAACCTAATTTGACATTGCCTTCTGGTGTGTGCCTTTGTGTGAGTAGCTGCAAGGTAGTAAAACAATGAGTAATTACGAGTTTGGGCGTAAAAACAAAGGGGGAAAGATTTATAATGTTCACAAGCATGGCAGGAATGATAATGAATTAAACTTGTTCATTTTACGAAATAGTAGAGCATGAAAAAGCATCGCCTGGAAACTACTGGTGTTTTTGCACCCATGGTGATCCAGAGCTCTGAATCATGGAATAGGAAAAGTTTAACTGAAACGATAATAGGTCAATACCATGTGCGCTTTCCATCTACAGGGAGCCATATTTTCCCGGGAAGGGCATCCAGGATGAGATAGTCACTACTCATCACCATTGTATCACACTTTTCCTGCATCCCCTGGGGGAAACTCAAAATAATCGCTTCCTCCCGGACCTAAAGTGGAAAATACTGCCATTGACTTCCTCTGTGGTAAAGCACACAACCGATGTGAAGTTATCCCAGAAATTTTTTTTGACGAAAAGGATCTGCTTTTTCTAAGCTTAGAGATGAATTCTTTCGGTCACAAAATGACGGAATCTTAAATTATCATGTGGTGAACAAGACAAGTTGAACAAAACACAAAGAATAGTTACTTTCAATTTAAGTTAACAGTAAAACTCAATGTAGGTTACCGGCCATTGGGGGTCTTTATAAACGACCATCAAGGGAGCAACAAGGGCCTCAGAAAGGATCAGGGAAGAGTTGAAGAACCACTAAGCAGCTTCACTTAAGATTATCCTTATGTGTCCATCTCTGAGTTGTGAATGACCACTATTGTCCCCATAGCATCATCGATTTACCATGATTTTAACAACTTAGCTTATCCCTCTACAGGTTTCAGTAAGATATTAGGATTTCAACAAGGTCTTTATTCAACCTTGCCTGTAGTCTCCCAGGTCTACAATGAAATGCGGTGTCAGAATTTTTCTACATTTATTTGTCCGTTCAGTGTTTTTTGTATTTATAAATATTCATACTCACACCATAAAGGAAGAGGAATCATTTTTGAGTATTTAGAGGAATTGAAAACTAGGCGACAGAGATTGTCTATGAACTGAAAATGTTCTGACGAATCTGTTCTGTTGTTCAGGTCGCATTTTTCTGAAAGTAAATTTTGTTGACGATTTTTGTAATTGATAATTTTTATCAATCGAAAAAAAGAAACTGCAACTGTATTTTCTCTTTTTCAAAGCATGTAACTGGTTGGGATAAATCTTTTGCAAAAACAGTGGGAAATCAAGCGATGTGTCATAAGGGGATAAGAGATTGCATGTAAAGAGTCCAAAATAGCAGCTATTTTCATGCAATGTTGAACTGTTCATGTGAAGAGCAGATTTGTCTAATGTGATTTGCAAATGTTGCATGGCCACCAAAGGGTTAAACAGACAAGAGGGAAGAGCTGATAGATTGTACGCCTGAATGGGTTAAGTGCCAGTTACATGCACATAACCAGTAGTGTTTGATGTAGATAATGCAGCACGCAACCACTACCCTCAAAAATCGCTAAAATATTTGAAAATCTCAGAAAGAACAAGGAACGATAAAGCACTTCACGTGCTCGAACCAATACTGGCAATAGAGTTGTCAATTTTGAAATTTCGTTATTTTCAATTTCCTTATAAATGCACAGATAATGAAATTGAAATTCTCTCAGTATAAATATTTGATTTTTACTAAGTACAGGTAGACTTGAACAGAGTATTAGATTGCTTACTTCATGTCAGCAGAAGAAAAAGACGCATTACGGGAACGCAGTAGGAAACCAGTAGGAGAAAACGATAGATCAGAATGGAAGTTGACCATAACAGTGAAAAGACATGACCCTGAACAAAATAGTGCATTATTGGAACAACAACTGTCAAGCAGTAGTCGTCTAGTACAGTGCCATCATATATCATGCTATCTCTTGACAGCTTGAAAATAGGTTTTGAAAGAATTCTTAGGTTTATGTACTACAAACAGAAGAAAATTGAGTGCGGGGGAATCATGAAAATGCGACATCTGGAAAACTTTGCTTACCGTGTGGACAGATTGAAAGAGGTTGATGACTGTAATCTCACGAATCTGTCTTCGATACCTTGTCACAGTGGTCTAAAGTTTCAAGAATCGAACCCTACATATCTTTGTCCAGAGGCAGCTAACGGTTCCAATCATTCGAAACATTTTGCAAACGTCCGATATCACTGAACCATAATTTAGTATAATTGTTACATAATTCACCCATAAAACTTGACAGTTCAGTGACAGTCAGACAAGGATACTGGGCTAACATGGGATGAGGGTGAGTGATCTTTAGCAATATATTAAAATCTAAGGTTAGGTTACTATGACCCTAACAAGTGACTGATCGGTCCAAAATAGCGAAGGGGTCCTGACCCTCTGTCTGGTCGGGGATGTATGTTCTGCATTCTGGAGAAGAAGTTGCTCAGGCCCTTCGCTCTACATGCTTAATGTTTGATCCCTGCACAGCGGTAGCCAACCTAATGCCTTACAAACCATAACTGTCTGACCCTGAAGACTATTGAAGGCAGAATATTTGACCTTAATGTTGTGGCTACTTTCTTAGATAAGAATGATATTTCTGACCTTAGAAGTATCCAAATATGGATGTTTTATGTTTCAGGAGGTACCCTACACATAGGATCTGGAATGCTTGACTTGAGGTCTGAAGCCACTGCTCTGTGGCCAAAGTGACATGACCAGGGTCTGGGCCCCTTGTGGACTTTGGGATAGACATATCAGGACCTGCAGAGCACATCAACTGTAGGATCTGTATCATGTCTAGTCCCCTGTCACTTCTAGAACCATCACTGTGACTCTTCCAACTCAAAAGGATTTCACTGTACTACTGGGAATTATTACCTCATAGTGGCTTTGTTTCACAGAAACTTTATAAAATGTGATCAGGGCATACCATGAATTGAGTCGGAAGAATTAAAATGTGAAACTTACTTCTTTTTCACATTTTGTTTGCAGTCACGGCTTGTGTAGGTTGCAGGTATTGTTTACGGGTTGCTCTGCATGAGGTTACCGTCCTATCAACTGCCATGGTCCTTTCCTGTCAGCTGTCAATAGCAGTAACACTAAAACTGGAAATTGTTACTGCTCAATTACATTTATTTATCATGTTTGTCTAAGTAGCTACAGCGTTTTTCATTCCCAATAGATTATTAAATCAGTCAACAAGCATACAGCAACTCTATATTTCTATATTGGGTGTTTGAACCACACCTACCTAAATAGTGCTTGATGTCGGTACTATCTTATAGACTTGACTCGCCTTCAAAGATCAAAATCAATTGTTTAAAGGAAATTAATGCATTAATGCAAACGAAACTGTTTCCCTGTATGTAAAAATTACCTGGGAATATTTTCAACCGCATCTTTTCAAGCGCATTGATCATATACCACATACTTCACATGTAAATTCACATGACATATATCTACAAGTGACAGATGCAAAAAAAAAACACCTTGCGAATTCTTGTACTAAATTATTTTACTTTTGTACACGGGGGTTACAGAAAAATAATTGCAGATTTTTGTGAGGAACAGGTCTTATGCTGAATGAACTGAACTATTTAATATTTTGAAAAGTGTTACGCTCTGGATTGGTTCAGGTCTTTCTTAACTGTCTTAGGATCCGATTAGCTCATTGGCTTTTCTCAAGTTAGATTTAGCCAGAGATTCAAGCTGTAAAATATGATCTGCAAAGAGATGCCTTGGGACATTTCCTACTGAAGCGAGGCTAATACCGAAATCGTTTGAAGTCCTTCTGAAATAGTGAACAGCAGAAAATGCCAACCTCGGGGTCCAACAACTTGTTATTCTAAAATTTTTATCTGAGCCTCGTACTAGCCGAAAAATCCACATGCAGTTAAACTGGCGCCCTAAGGCAATGTAATAGAATAAGAGTTCCCTTTTTTCGTCGGTAACCTAAACTTGGAAACTCTAGTCTACATACAAATATTACAGGTGTTTTCCACAGTAAGGGGTTGCTTCGAGGTCCAAGTTTAAAACTGTGAAAAAGTTGGTGGTTCTCGTATTTTTGTTATTTATATTGACAAATAAGAGGTGGTCTCTTTGTGTGCCAATATAAATACATGATGACCCTGTCATCCTTGAGTGGAAAAACAATTTATCTTCTTTAAAATTCTTTGAAAGTTGAGATCGGCCGCTTTGTTTGATAACGTTTTTGCTAAAAAGAATTTGCACGCAAGATATTATGATTTTATGGTGGATTTAAAAATGAAGTAAGATTCACTGATAGCCTATATAGTATTAATATTATTCCGTTTCAATTCGAAACATGTTCACGAGGAACAATTTTTGAGATGGCGTACTAGCAGAAACTTCCGAAAAGGTTTTACTAGGCAGATATTAAAGGCTCGTAACTCTGCCGCTATGGACATTTTGTGTACCAGTTTATCGTTGTTATTCAGGCCTCGTGCGAGGCAGTTGATTCTGGGTGACAGCTCCATATTTCATCGGGCGATCATCTCGGTCTTCTGGCCGCTTCTCCTCGCTATCTGTCAGTCAGAGCGTCATTAACGGCCTCCCTGCCGAATGCAAATAAACGTATTATGAAAATTAAACGGTGTAATCGGCTACTAGAGCAGAACATGCGGATAGTCACTATTGGGGAAAAAGAGCGTTATTCTAAATTTGCACTAGATCAATTTCTGCACGTGTTTTGGAAAGAAAGAATTAATTTGGTTTTCACCCTAGTGAACTATTTCCTTTTTATTTCGAATTTCGTGCTTTCCGCGTTAAATGTAATGCAGCTTCGAACCAAACAAAGCTTTGTCGCGCAATGGCAAAATAATGCAGCTGCAATGGAAAGTCGGATGTGCGCGATCGCGGCAAATATCAAACCTGGCTTCAAAAAGTCCCGAACCATCAATGAACGCTTGATTTGGGTGAAAGAGTCTTAAAACGGATATTTGACAAGAGATAAGACTTAGGGGTGAAATCCTGTCATGTTAACGGGGATCTAAGTTGTGTCCGAGCTGACTGTTTTTGGTCATTTAGCTTAAATATAGTCTCATCAATCAGGACTCTGGTGTCGGGGACGAAGCGACCGATCCTGCAAGCGTCTTCCCGTGTCCATCATATCAGTAAACATTGACCGTCAATTGGAATTAACCCAACACCTGACCTGAATTGTTAAAAAAATTACACTTTGTATGTGCTATGTCTGTTTATCTGTATTGAGCTAGAAATGTTGGCTGATAAAAACCCACCAAACTTACCATACATTGTCAATTGATAATTCAGGTCAATGATAAAGCTCACATTTCTTTATGAGCAACAATGAATCATAATCAACAGAAACTGATTTGAAATGCTTGTTAGAAAAGGTATCTATTATCAATTATCATAAATTTCCATATTTTCTATTTCCAGGTTTGGTTTCAAAACCGTCGCTCGAAGGAGCGCCGTATGAAGCAGCTGTCAGCGCTTGGAGCTCGCCGCCACGCTCTGTTCAGGAACCCGAGGAGAATGAGGGCCCTCCGTCCGGGGGAGATCGACGAGGCCGAGATGATGGGCCAGGGCTTCAACTACTTCGGGGGTGAGTACAATGAGTATTGGTCACCCGTCCCCAGTCAAGACATTGTACCACCATTCGAAGTAGATTATTTATCCAATTGTAATAGTCATTATGACAACAATTATGATAATTGCAATGGCTACAATTATTACCCGCCTGTACAATGATAGTAGAATATATTTTGATTACACATGTATTTTAAAGCTGGAAATGTCTCTTGTGTTGTATTTATGGAAGTGAGGTTTTAGAAATTTCAATATGCATAAAATGTTTTCAATGTGATAAATTTTCTATTGTTGTACTTTAACTAACTGTACGTAAACGTCTTATTCGCCATTGGTCTTACACAAAACAGAGACAAATTAAATACATAGTTTCCATTCACGAAACACTGCGCAAGGCGAAAATGGATCTTGACAATGCACAGTCAGAGAGTGCTTACAATGGCCAGGCAATGAAGAGTAAATTGTTCCCCTGGACAGAAAACATAGTCAATTCTATTCATTGTCTGCTTATTGTATCTGTACGGAACGTAACTCACTTTACATGCCGATCCTATATATTGCAATTTGTTGCTGGTGAGACCGTACTCGCAGGGACTGAACTGTCTTTACACTTTCATTCAATGCAGCTCTGGCAGACAGAAAGAACATCGGTTTCGTTCGGAATTTTTTGTTGCACAAAATGTTTCAGTTTACACCTCACTATCGTCAATATTTTATTGATGAAATTTATTGCGTAATTTTATTATTTTTCCCACGTGTTACACATTATATTTTTGAGCCTGTGAATAATAAACAAAATAAGTTCATATTCGTGTTTTATTTTTGGATTTGCAACAGTTTCATAAAGATCGTCAATTGTTGAGCGGACAGCTGCACTGGTCATGAATATAGAAGCGGTAAAGGTATAACAGGGTCCAGCAGCCCACACTTATTGGCAATGCAGCTCAAGCCTCACATGTGCCGTGCTGTCCCATTGATAAGGATCAACCTAAAGCCTAAATTGTCCTGGCAAAGGCCTCGACAGAGATCATGCTTTAGTTTCTGTCTGCGAATACTAAAGATAACACCCTGGAAAACATGTAAATAGAATAAAAATACGAAACACTGCCCTTTTTTGGAAGCATGTCGAAGTGAACCTGTAACGCTTGTTTCATGCAGGTTCATTTTAGCGTGGCCGCAGGTCGTTTACAAAGGCAGAGCACTCAGCATCTCATACCGAGGATGAAGGCCTCCAAGGGTATCCAATTTTGCCTGAAAACCAAGCTGCTGAAATGAGTTTTGTAATCGTATTACATATTGCAATTTGCTTTGGATGTGCCTTGAGGATTCAGGTACAAACAAGAGGGTCATCCTCCGACACTGCAATGGTGCTGACTGTGACTGTTGCACTTACAAGTTTTACACAAGTTACGTAAATTGACGCAAATACACGAGTTCGGGAATGTTCAATAGTAAATTTCAGTCAATAATTACTATAAAATGATGTATAAATGTACAGAGTAGCTCACAACTTCTTGGAAAATTTAAACAAGGATTCTATGTTACAATTTACTAAAGTCAGCTGTAGTTCATGAAATATTAAAGCTACTATCATTAACATTGCTTTATGAACACAAATTGTTAGTTTTAGGGTTCAGTAATTATTTTCACCAGCTTGCACTTCAATCAATCTCACCTGGCTGGACTTGTAAAGAACTGCTACAATATGCATTTTGAGATTTTTATTTTTGTATGGTACCATTGTTAGAATAGCATAAGCCTTATTTCACATGGATGCTAAATGTAATGATAGTGTTGGGATACAGACAGGTGACATAGTGACAGTCGTGTTTTGATAGAACACTGTCGTTTAATTAACTCTGCCTATTGTTGCTTGGCAATCGATGAACCCTCATGTACAGAACATCTTTCCAAAGCTTAATTAAGGAGGGATACTGGTCATGCCAGTGTGCTGTGGGGACATTTCTGTTGCCCTTTTATGTGTGAGTAAAATTCAGGATAAAAATGTTCCTAATTAGTAGTAAGTAGACAGTACAGTTTTGTGATATGCAATTTCAATTTTACATTTTGATGCTAAATCTCAGTTCTCTCAGTTTGGACAAAAATGTTTTGATTTTGGCCATTGTGTGAAAAAATATCCAATGTTCAAAAGCATTTTCTAGTGTTGAATTTAAACTTTGAATTTGCAAGTTAATTCTAACTATTTGTCCTCTTCAATGTACTTCCACCTTAAATAAATTCCCATTGAAGAACAAATCTCAATAATTTCCACTTGCATGACTGACATGTACAGTGGAAGTATCTTATGGATTTTATCCAAAACCCCATGGTGCTTTGTTAAACCACAAAAGGCTTACTTTTGGTGGATTTCACTCCCTTTTCACTGGCTCTTCCTATTGTTTTGCGCTCTAATAATTCTTTAAGTCAAAGAGGCTCCAGTGCGGTTGAATACAGTTGTATTGCAACAATATATTGATTTTAGTTTCTGAACTATTAAGGAAAGACGTCTTCCTTGATGGGAAAGGGGCCAAAAGAGTTCTTTTCTCACTTTGAGAATAATTTTTTCCCTTTAATCAATTTATTTTATTTTATACATTTTCAGCTTCATTTTCTAAATTCACTATTGCAAGAGTAATCAGTTTACTTGAAGTTCGCATTGCTTCCGAAATTTGAACTATAGTGGGCGGTGGGAGGTTGCCTGGTGTCTCGAGCAATATCTGCGTCAGACGCGAACGTATCTCTCACTTCATTACCCTCAACGGTAATTGAATGATAGCAGAAACTACAGTTGTATCTCTCAAAAGTCTCTGTGATATGACACTGTGCGGGAAAGTACAACAATGGCGATCAACCAGATTATAAACGAGGCGCTCCTAATCGGACTCAAAATGGTCCCCGCACATTACCAATCCTTGGTTTGTGATCCTGAGTCTAAAAAAGTCCAAAACTGGTAAAATCCCCAAAGTCTCATATTTTTGAGGAGGTGGGGAGGGGAGTATGTTGACCTTATTCCCAACTTTTGTGCCATCCAAAGTTGTTTGCTCTAACACTATATTGTCCCCTAGTGAAAATAGCGGGGGCCATAATAAAGATTTTAGACTGGCAAATTGAATTTTCAGACTCGCCGAAACAATGGAGTTTTTCCTAAATAGAAGAGAACTTTCAGTGAATTCAGGGAATCAGATAAATCATTGAAGCATGAATTAGTGTCACCAGTGTCCTTGTGGCGCTGAGGTAGAGTGCTGGTTTCTTACACAGTTGATGGTGGGTTCGAATACCACGTTTGACAAAATCTGTAGATTCTACAGAATTTAATTTAGGAAAAACTCGAATATATCACAAATATATCAAAACTAATAAAGTAAACTTGTGGAATGATGATTATTTGTTGCATGGAACAGCAAGAACTATAGAAAACCTGTTCTCATGCCACCGTACATGTCTTGCGCACTAATTTCTTGTGGAAATATTTTGAACAAAGAAGTTACTTTATGGCTCATTCTAAACTTCTTAACCCTTATTTTATATGTGAAAATGATTGAACCCTGGTGTGTAGGTGTCAAAATTCTACGAGGATCAACTCGATAGGGGACCTTTTGAAAACCAGCGAGCCAGTCCCATCCTTTAACACCACGGTGTACAAAAGAGCAGATCCCAAACAAGGTTTGTTGCCTTTGTACAATGCTCTGAATAATCAGCTCAGACCCCACCAACACAAAAGTAGCTTGTTTCTTGAAAGGCTTCTTTTTGACAGGTCTTTTATAGGCAAGCCAAATAACTAAGTGTAAGGTGGGGGTCGAAGGTGAACAGTAAAGTTGTGTACCATACCAATCAAGGTATAAAATTAGTTGTATCTATTCTTCTATCATGAGCTACTTCACAGGGGCTATTCATACTTTTCCAAGTCATTCCGCTTTCAAGCGACAAGTCCTTGAAGAAAGTTTTGCTGGAGGATTTTGTCATGAAAAAGTTGTTGAGCTCATCAAAAGAACGACTTCTTTGTTTGACGAGCCCTCAAAAAGCTTTTGTGCCCAATTGAACTAAAATATCATTTGCCACATAGCTAAGCAGCAAACAAATTTAAAAGATTACCTGCATTTCTTTTAAGCCCCAAAATTGTGCATAATCCCATCTAACCTGTATATTGATGTTAAAGGTACAGAGTGACAAGACACCAGTTTTCATTAGGGCCCAAAAACAGTCGCTGCCTTTGAAAGTGGTGTCTTATTGTAATGGCTTGTTATGAGAAATAACAAGGGTTACACAAGAATCTGAGGTACCTTCACAATGTGCTGAAATGAGCTCTTTTTCGTGAAAGATTCGGCTTTTGGTTACACCATTTCAGTGCCGAATACGTACCCAACCTCAATTTGAATTACGCCTCCAATAATTTTCTTGCTCATTTAAATTGATGGATTTAACTTTGCATATGTTTGAAATAAACGTCTTTTGCATGTATTTCCAAGTAAAATTTCAATGTTGTGTGGAAAATAACTGGAGACAAAGGAACCAGTAAACCGGGTTAAAATTTACTTACAAGATATTAAGTCCCTCGGGTGTCTTCTTTACAAAATCTGATTTTATTTCTGTCCAACCACCCTTAAGTACGCTATTAAGTCACCGGGGGGAATCCTCTCTTTGATCTCGCCGAATCTCAGGTGTCCGAAGGTGAAACTTTCAACTCAGACAAAACGACAATCGACGAATAATGATTACAAGGGAATAGCGACTGATTATTCATGATTGGAGGGTTTGGAACATGCATTTGGAGTTCTCTGTTGCTATTAATTGTACACTGATTACGGGGTTGCTGTTTATTTACTTTTGAAGTCAAAAGCCTCTCAAAAATGGACATTTCAATGCGTACAGAGACATTTTCGGCAGTGCACACTCGACCAATAGGTGGAAATTACAGTGTCAGTGCCTTTTAAAAACAAGATCTTCTTTCAAGGAAATGCGTTATTTAATTATTTCCATATTGAAAGATGAACTTTGGCCGCCTTTAAAGGTATCAAGTCCTCGAAGGAAATAGAAAATCTTGGCCCAAGGGTTTATCATTTAAAGACTCTTCTTTAAGTCAGCATGGTCCTTAATCCTGGCCTATAATTAAACTGGATATTATCTTCTCGGACTCTATTATCCAATTTGATAAAATGCCATCCAGTTCCTAGGCGCATGCAGGGCATGATAGATTTTCCCAGCTTAAATTTCATTCCATTATGCCCCGTGTCATCCAATTATAAAATTGCCATGTTTTTGGTGTGAAGATATTCTAGCCAGTTAATATTAATAATTACAATAATCGTAATAGTTAATTTCCTTGAACTCAATACAGAGTACCGTCTTAGAAAAATAGGAATCATGGAAGACAAATAGTTTGTGCTGAATAAATAGCACTGAAAAACGTGTACACTTTCATAAATTTTACGCCACCTGCAAGTTGCAGCTGCACAGGTGAGATAGCCCCAGAAGGCTGTCAGGAAAGAAAGGAGGGATTTTCCAATTATACCACCCACGGAGAAATGATAATAGCTCACATTATAATCGGATCTGTGTAGCGCTATCATTGTCCGCAATCCACCTCCCTAGTCTTCTTCTTTTCTGATGACGTGAATTCATGCCTGAATAAGCAGTCATTCCTGCAATCCCCTTCTTATTCCTTCTGGGAGTACTTGCCTTTAAAGAAGCATGCAGGGGTCTGCAGGAGAACCTAGTTACACCCAACAGGATTAAAGAGAAAATCTGTAGTTGCAAGGCTACGGGTGAGGTTTTGTTTTTGCTTTGTTGGTCGCTAATTAGAAACTGAGTGAAGTACTTCCCGTAAATTTACAAACCAATGATTTCGACACGTGTGCTTTACTTTGGAAGGGAAATTAGTTCTTATTCAGAGATAAGATATTTTTTTGCTTTTGATATGTTGTTAATGATTTTATTTTATGCGTGTAGCTTTTAGTACTTTTGTTGGGTCGTGAACCTTGACGAGAATTTTAGTTTCTCACTTTCAACAAGAATGTCTCGAAAAAATTCTAGACACTACTGTGCCATCGAGTACAGCCAAGCGTTGAATAATAAATCTTAGACCCCTTGAAAAACAAACCTGTCAGGAAATACAAAATTATATAAAACTCCAGAAGGAAGACTTTTGAGGTAAAACCCCTGAAGGCTGAGAGGCTTAACCATCCCTTTCTGTGATGAGCTGAATGTATCAAATCATTCAGGCAGAAATTATTGGAAACTTTCCTGAGTCTCCCTGATAGACTAAGCTGCATATTGCTTATTAATCACATCATATTAGATTGTGCTCCAGTTACTTTGATTCAGAGAAATCTTAGGCCTTTATTTTGCCAATTCTTATGGCGGGGGACTTAGCCAAAGCTTTATGAAACATTTCTCCTAAACCATTGGGGAATCTATTGTATATTTCATGTGGTTCATCTCTTTCTTCATTTTGGCAAAGCGGCCTTTGGGCCTTAGGTTCAGAGTTCGGTACTACAACCGGTTTTCAAAAAAATCTAGGATTTCAACACGAGTTTTAGTTTGAGGTTCTGGCATTAGTCTACATGAGTGACATAATTATGGTTAATATTTTGGTAGTTTTTGTCTAAGTTGTAACTTCTAAAAGTCATAAATAGGGGCACTTAAGAACCCACATCTGCAGAGAAACAGTTGCAAAAAGTAAAAGGAACCCTAAATTCATGTCAGTTACAAAAGCCTTCTTTGAAGTGACCCACCACCTGTCTAGAAGCTTAAAACTGCAATTCTTCAGCAGTTTTCCCTGACTTGTCTCCTGGTGCCATAATTATGGGCTCCCTGTCAGACGCTTTGAAACTGACAAATTCAGTGGAAGAATTCTTCACTGAGCATCATGGTGTGAGTTCAAACAAAACAGTGCCAGTCATGGAGAGGGGATGGGGACTTTGGGAGTTGAGCAACTCTCAGGTGGGACCATAGTGGCAAAAGAGAACTGTCACAAAAATGCATGGTGTCACTACATCAAAACGTGCACAGAGTCAATGAATACTGATGGGTGACATATGGAGTTTTCTTTGCCAATGGACTTGAAACAAGATGACACGTTTGACCGTTTTAAATGAGACAGGTCAGTCCGGTTGGAAATTATATTTTACTGTATCAGAACACATAACCCTCACAAATGATGAACTTGCATGAAAGATTTTACTTCTTTACACAATATTTAACATTCAGATTCTGTTTTTAGGGAGCCGTTGCTTGGTTGTGGTCATAGAAACCGTTCAATACCAGTATGAAGACCATGCAGTTTCTGGTGGTTTTGGTAACCATTACAAAGTTATGCCCTAATTTACGTCTGGCAAGTTCTGTGGTTTATCCATTTTCTCAGAAGCAAACAAAGGATGCCATTAGATTCTAAAATTCCGCTCAGTATTTGGTCACAGAACGGCAAATACTTGTAAAACAAGTCTTTGACGCTTTGGCAGTTTTGTGGTTTCCAAAGTGGTATTTACCTGGGAGAGAGAAAGCATGGTAAGCTCTTGAATGTTCAGAGGTATTTTGAAAATGTAACAACTTTCTGTAAAGTGCATGTGCACACACAGAAGCCAGGGCTTTTGTCGGTTGAAAAGAAAATATCTTCTATTGTGCTTGAGTTTTTCTTTGCCACAAGGTTATAGGGATCCCTTTCTGTCTTGAAAGGCAAGATCCTTTTGTATTTCTTCAAATCTCTTTCAGGAAAAAAAATTCTCGCCTTTTAAGTCACCTATGGCTATATTTTTTGACACGCTCTTCGTCTCAAGATATACTGCATGATATTTATATTCTTCACCCTTTGAGGACCTCTATATTTGGTCATGTTTGCAGAAGCTATTTGCATCTCGACAAAGAACTGAATTTGCACATTCTATTAGCAGAATTGCAGGTAAAACCTACCTATTTCTACTCTGTCGCAAGCTTAAACGACTTACACAGTACCAATGCATAGGAGATGCCTTCCTTTCAATTTTAATTCCCAAAATGTTTGCTAGCCACATAAAAAATCTTCAGTGAACTTCTCAAGCACATATTTTTATAGACCCTACCTAGCTTTTCATAAATACTAGCTCAAGCCATAGGCATTTCGCTCAATAGCCATTATATAGTTGGCCAACAAGGGGCTTGTACAGTTTCTATTGAGTGTCTGCTGTATTTTCATCCTCGTGAAAAAGTGATCAGCAAAAGCTTTACAGATCTGTATTTGCCAATCTCTTGAAAGTAATATAGGGTGTGTATTCCGGTTGCATAGGAAATGATCCCAGAAAAAGCTGTAGCAATTCAAAAAGGCAAAAGAACAAACCTTAGAGCTTTATTTTAATGTCGAGGTAGGAAAGACGCAAAAAATTGAAATTGAAATCTCCCCTTCAACATTGGGTTGCAATACAAAGAGAGATGTGTGCAATATATTGTTCTTGTGTAATATTTAGAAATAATGGACGTGTTACATACAGGTTTAATATCTTTTGATTGATGGCAGACAAAATGTACACCACAGAACTATTCTGCAAGAATACATTTCTTTATTTCTTTCTCTCAATAGAAATAATATTCTGTTTCGCCATGGTTACAACATTGGGAATCTGCCATGCTGGCCCCATGGACTGGAATTCCCTCCCTGCGCTGTTCTCCTTTCTGTAGCAAACAAAAGCTTTGTCTGTGGTGCGCTTGGCATAGATACCGGCCTGAGCTCCCTGGGGCTGGACAGACAACAATCACCACGGGAGGAAAAAAAGGAGAAGATGGGGCAGACCCTTCGTATCCTCCCTCTTTGCTTATCGCAAACGCGCAGCCGAAACTTGATTGTGTTCTCACTGGAGAAGTCTTTGTCAGTGGTTTTAGATCCTTTGGTTAGGGTCCGCCGTCTCCTCGCCGGTTGACGTTCATGTTGCCCACAACTTGACGCAGATTGACGGCGCATAAAACGCGGCCCTGACATCCTGTTCCTGGCTTGTGTAACCTGCACAGAACTGCGGCCGGCTGGAGCTATAATCGGCGGTAACATTATCTGCTGTCGTCTGCAGGGTCACTAAGTCACTGGCATCATTGTTTCAAGGCAGAAATCGGGATGAAATTCAAAACCCGGGTTAAAGCCATGATTCACTGCCTTCCTTGGGATAAAATAGAGATACGACCCTCATATCAACCTTTTACCGCGTTTGGTTGAAGTCACAATGGGGAAATTTGGAACAAAGAGATGCCCAACAAAATTCTCTTCTACAGCTGATTTTCTATTTTACAAGATTTGCCCATTGGCATTGTGGTGCAATCAGCGGTTTATGTAAGAATAAGTTTTCTTTATATCCTATTTAAACTTCAAATTATGAGGATCCGATCATGTGGCAAAGAATTCAACTTTTAACCAAAGGCAGCGTATACTAATATATCGTAGCCAAAGTTTTGCTTTCTGCAAGAACTCAACGCCAAACAGAGTTTAGCTTAAATGATTGGTAGAGAAATATTGTGATGATTTTAGGTTTGATCGTCAGTCATGTTCCCGTGGGACCATGTCATGCATGGTTGTCAATGTTCCAGAACGTTGCCTTCGTTACCGAGTGCCCCTCCCTCAGGGACTGCCTCCCCTCGCCTCGCTGGAGGATCCCCTCGCCTTTCCATCCACCGATTCTAGCGATCCGTGCCGCAAAAGTGCCTTATCACTCCAGAATCACCCATAGCTTCAAACATAACTGTCTCGGGATTGAAATTGATTTTGTTTTAATGAGTTCAGAATTTTAGTTGTGTCTACCGGATTTTGTCGTCTGCTTGACCATGTAGTGGCTAATTTTTTCAGGCGTGCCTTGTCATCTAAACTGGTCTTCAGCTCGTGATTACAACCGATAAACATGTTTGTTTCCCGAGGACACAAAATTTAGTCACTTGAATTGCTGGCATAAGTTCTGAACATTTGTAATATTTCACTTAACTTAAATTTCGAAAAAATACCAATGTAGGATTTTTTCCTGTTGGACGCAAATATCACTGGATATGCTGTTGTTATCTTACCAGGTTGGACTTCAGGCAACTGGAAAGGAAATTTGTAGTTTTCAGTTTGCATCTACTCCTGTCCTCTGGCGGTAAACTTGTACACTAGATTTGAACAGGTGCATCGATTGGACAGTAAAGGCCCAATATCAACCTGACTTACATGGTCATGTGAGGTACATGATACACCAAACTGGAAAAGAGCAGAAAAAGAAAAAGTTCAGTTACCGATAAAATGTTTTGACTATTAGGTACATTTATTTGCAGCTGGCTATATTATGAAAAAAAATCCAGTGCATGTTTTAAAATTCCTTGAATTTGTATGCAAGAAATTGAAATAATGTATTTGAAATTTTAAAATTTCAACCTCCCGCAGTCAACTCAGAATCTTTTCATTGTAAGCCGGGACATGTAGCGTAAAGATATTTAATTCTGTAATGCTAAGGTGTGATGTCATGGGTCTGTCAAATAAAGGGGTTCATTACCAAGTATATTATACTAAAATAGCTCTTGAGAGTATTAGCACATGTGTGTTTAGTTCCTGTGGTCCCTTCACAATATGCTTAAGCACACTTGTCCTGGGTCCAGGCTGGGATATTACCTTGTTGTGGCATAACAATCTATATCCTTCTTCCCCTCCTTTCCTCTTGACACCATACAAATAAAATGAGATGCAATTGGGAAATGTTCTGGTCAATAATTTCTCATTACTAACTGAATTGCTGAGACATTGTGTAACATGCCTCAATACCTACTTGACTCGTTCTCTTGCCTGTACTTTCAAGTCTCTTCCAATTCAGAACTCAACTTCATCAACATGGGGAAGAAATTGATCATAAAAAGTCATCATCAAGTTAACAATGTGCGCAGTTGTTCTTCCTATTGTCTGTGTTGTAGCCCATTGTTTTCTATTGTAAGGGTCCTTCCTCAGACTTCGCTGCGGTCAATAATCCTGTGCTTTCGCGATCATTGTTCGACAATTGAGAGAACAATGGCATCCAGCTTTCCTATTGTTTATGTTGCATCACAATAGTAATAGAGAGTTTGACTGGTGTTCTCAATAATCAATAGGAAATAAAACCGAAAAGAATGGAGTACAGTACTATATTCAGTCACGTCAAGATTTCTTTTCCAAATGTAAAACATAATTTCAGACACAAAGTTTTTGTACCAAATGTCCAACAAAAATTCTGAACATTGAGTTATTGACAATGTGAAAATTAAATGTTTCAGGATGCCCACACAGATATCTGTTTATTGTCCTGTGGAAAAATTATCTTCCTCAAAACAGACCTGCATCGGTTGGAAATGTACGTAGAAAAGCGGATGGAGTAATGAAAAGTGCCACTATCTCGTTCAAGGGATTAAAATATTATCAACTCGAATCCTCAAGTAAAAGTCAATATTTCTAATCGATTTTAATTAAGTTCAGATTTCCCAACAGGGTATGCTCAGATAGATAGACCACGTGAGTTTTAATCAAATGTGATTATCGAGTTTAAGTCATTTGGAAGTTGTTTCCCGAGGATTTCACTGTCCAATTCAAATAGCGAGATAACAAAATCCCACACAAACTCGGATACATTCTGATCTACTATTTTTTGCCATTTCAAGTTGATATCCATTATTGTGAAACAAAGGCCAAAGTGTGGTGACATTATACTGATTATATTTCAGATATTTAAGTTCCATATGTTTATGTGATACAATGAGAATATAAGTGGAATCGGGTTTCAAGAGGATATTTATTTCCGTTTTTGTCTTGCAATTTCTGATACATAAATTGACATCTGTAAATTGTGTTGCTACATGTAGATATATACACAAAATAGACTTTATGAAAATTGAAAATTTAATTTCGAATGTATGTCACATGTATGCGAATGTGGGGGTGCTACGTACTCATGAAAGATTCTCAGCAACACATGCACGTTTTTTCCTTCCCAGTTCTCTCGTTGTATTTTTTTTTGTGTCAAATTCTTCTTGAGTTGCAGATTTGTCTGGATATATATAGTATTACATTCTTTGCGTGTAAAATGTAACTTTTCATGGACATTCATCTTCACCTAAAATAACAGTTTTCGGCAACATTTCCAGCTGTCTCTTCGGAGAAATCTTAACAAAGTTATAGATGCTTTAGTCACATCAAAGGGTCTTGAAAGTGACATCATTATAGCCCCATATGGCACTAACTTCATCTCTGCAACTCAGTCGTGCCTGTACTGGTGTGATCTATTGTTTTCATGAGACCTAATTACCGCACTGCTAACCACATAAACACCATGTCATCTGTCATCTGCGATAGTTGAATTTTTTTCATGCAGTACAAACCAATGAGTGAGTGATTTCCCAACTCTTCTGAAAATTGAGTAATAGCTATGAAGTAAAACATGTTCATTTATTATAAAAGATTTATCACGCAATAAAAGCACGAATATCTTCACCAAAAGCGCTCGCTCGAAAAGCCTAGCTACGACGGTAGGAACTTGGGCACATTTGTGGACAGATGGTGCGGACTGGGAGGTGTAAGCTCAAGAGAATTTTGATTGTTTTTGCTCGGCCTTGTTTTTAAACATTTTGTGAAACTATGCAGATGGATTTGTACAGAAAAGAAACAATAAATTATCAATGTATTCAACAACTGTAATGTCGGCAAAATTATTTTAGGAGACATTAAAATGACATGAAATTGCGATGAAATGAAGTGATTTTCCGCCAAATGATCAGGAAAGAGGAAAGTGTGCAAATAGAAATTTTAGAATGAGGAGCCTTTCAAACAAACATGTCTCGGCCATGCTAATTTAGGTGTTATCACCAGATGATTTGCATGTATTGTCCAGTGCTTTGGACATGCAGCTGTCTTGCCTAAGTGACCAATGTGTCCCAAGGGTTCCTCTAGAATACAAGACCTTAACACCTCAAGGATAACATGCATCATTCCATAAGTCACACTGTCAAAGACACGCATGTTAAAAAACCAAACAACAATGTTCATTAACTCATTGTCTTTTGTCACTATGTGGTGAACATGGCAGTGACATGAAAGTGGCATGACTGTGTCTTGGTCACCCAGTACGAATGATTGGTTTCAACACTTGGTAGTCAAGCTTCTGGGCTCTAGATAAAGATTTTGAAACTAATATCAAGTTTTTCCCTTTTAAAAATCCCATTGGAAGATTCATTGAGATGAAGAGGACATCCCTTAAGGGAAGCTATTACACTAGACAAGCCATGTGTCATCTCTGAGCAATGACCTACACAGATGATGAAACCGATACCTTGGAGGACAGGCTGCATGACTTACAACCGTCCAAAGACAATAACTCCTATCAGTTGCATCTTTTTATAGTGCTAAGGCCATTGTGTTCCTTGACCAGTGGTCAGTTAATCCTGGATTATTTACTGCAGTTGCTGTAGGGCTGGCAAGCTGAAGGGCACTCCAGGGGAAACTCCGAAGTGATCACAACGAGCTATGAAAGATTCATGGTCCAGATAGCCACACATGAACAAAACCATAATGCCATGATGAATGAAGGTGTTATTATTCTTGATAACATTTATTCATCTGTCCTTTGTGCTTTGAGCGTCATAATTTCTGTCTCTTCTTTTCCTTGTATCCCTGTTTTTATCAAATATTTTTCTTTCATTACACTGTCACTTGTCACTTTTGACAATGCATACTAACGCTACAAATTCATGCTTCAAGAGAAACTGTTGTATTAATTCTGGAAGTTCCATCATTGCCCTGAGATCCTATATAATTTATTTTTTATCTTTTTCAGATAATGGCGATTTCTACCCAGGTTATCCGGGTTACAATGACTTCTACCCGGGCCAAGGTCAGGATGGAAACGTCAACTTTTTACCACCAAATGGTCCTGGTGGTCCACTAGATCAAGTACCTCACCCTGCAGGTAAATATCAATATGCAAGTACATGTATTTCGCGCTTCCAAGGTCTCTGATGAAAGACAAGGAAAAACGTAAAATTCACCGGGATTTTAAGTATAGTATTTTCGATTTGAAATATGCAATGATGAAGGAAGCTAGTGCACTCTTGTTCTCTGTACTGATTTCGCTTTCATCACACTATTTTTTATCACTTTCCATCGTTTTTTACTTTTCTTTACGTTTAAATTTGCACTGATTATACCCGAGCATCGGTACTCCTATGCATTCGAAGTTAAACACATTGCCTTCTGTAGTTGGAAATATTTCCACACACCCAGTTCAGATGCCATTGTTTCCCAAATAAACTCATCTCAACTCAATCTCGACATGTTTCCCGAAGGAAAACATCATCCAAATGCTGCTTCTAATCAATAATCTTCTATTTACTTACCACTGGGTGAATCTGCGCAACTCTCTTATTCTTACAGTTGTCTTTATTTCGAAGACTTTTTGTTTGTTCAGATCTGACTCTGGAAAATATTTTCTTCTGCACAGCGAACAAAGCACGTAACCCCCAGTTTCCCTAGAAACAACACCAATAAGGGAAACTAAGGCGACAATCTGAATGCAACATTGGTCATTTGTTTTCTTTACATCTGATTTGACTAATATAGCCTAGATGCTGCTTGCACATGACGTAAATATATTTTAAAAGCTGCCATTTCTCCGAGGGACCTTGTTCTTCTGTTATTTGTATTGGTAGTCTGGTCACACGAAGGGTTTGGATATTAGTCATCATGGGATGTTAAAGAAATGAAAATAAATGAAGGGAACACAAAAAAATGTGTCACTGGGAACAGTCAATTCGATTTAGATCTCAATGTAAACTTGGACCAATGATCCGTGCTTAAAAACCCAAAACACGAGGCTGAGCAGGCCTGAAGCTAAAACAAACCGAAGACTGAGTAGCAAAGGGAGATGGAGAAGGCTCAGTATTGAAATTGAGCAATTTTATCAAATCTCGAGCAAATGGGAAAAGTCAACATTGCAAGGGGAGATTGCGCTGGAAACTGTGTAAATATGAATTGGAGAAACATTGGGAGAAAAATAAGTTGTGCAGGTTGAAAAAACGCTTCGGGGGACTGAAGCTGCGGTTCAAGAGCCGCCGAACATGATGGGTGCCAGCACGAGGAAGGAAAAGAAAAGCGGGCTGAACCTGCTTGAACTCTCTGAGTATCTTTTTCTGCTGTAACCCCGGTGATCCCTTCCATTTCTGGTCGATGATTCTAAATTCAGAAGAAAGTTGCCTTTTTGTGAAAAGATTCAGTTGATCACATTGAGTTTGTGCTTTCTGGGCACTCGATTCTTGAGTCATTCCTGCGAATCGATTTCTGTCCTGGTTTTTACGTCTTCATAGCCTCAGCAAATATGATGGAATTCCTAGGGGTGTTGCTTTTCTTTATAAGTCAGCTTATACAGCTTCAGTTATGGCCTTAGGCAGAGTTGACTTCATTAAAGGGTTGGAGGCTATATGAGTTATATCCACGTCGAGGCTATAACGGCACGCAGATTATGATTGGTTTTTGAGGCTATGGAAATAGAAATCCATAATGTTCAATCCCAATCTTGGAAACTTCATTTCGACTAACTGACTTAACTGCGCTGACTCTATTTCAAAGACAATTTTCTTGGTCGTTACTTTTCACAAGGTTTCCTCCTGACTTCTGCTCGACTTTAAGATGGCTTTCTGGATTTATACCCCGAGATCCATTTCACCAAGTACGATCATGCTGCCTTAAGAGCTGGAGGAGGGAGGCAAAGGTCCTCAATGCACTGGCTGACCTCTCAGCCCGGAGAAATGAACTCAAAAATGAGATTTTTGCAACCTTGTCAGTTCTGATATTATTATGGATCGTTTTTGTCATTGCCAGAACAGAATAAGATTTAGTGCTGCGTATTCTTTCGTTTTTATGAACTTCTCAAAAATTACTGTTGTGCTTGAAAATATTCTTACTTTTAAATATTGTTGGGGTCGCTGATTTAAAACTTATTTTAATATTTAAAACAGTTAGGTCTAATTCTTACAAAATCTTTTTGAAGGAAACTCCTCTACTCACTTGTAAGTAGTGTTGAACTGATGTGATAACGTAAAGAACTTAAAAAATATCCCAAGTACCTCCTGAAGTTGCTAATTCCAACTGCATTGCTGACATAACCCCTTTGTCATGTAAACACATTGGAGCCCACATCAACTCAGAAAACTAAACAACAATATTTATTCACACTTATGTTCAGAGGAAAACCATACATCTAATATTTTTACTGGCAGAGAAGTTGGGTATAGAAATACAGGTTCTGTGTCGGGTCTCGTGGCTACTTTGTAAACAATACTAATCTTGACACCGAACAGTTCAGTTTTAAGTTACTTCTTCTCAGAGGCCGCTGCCCCTATATTAAATCTGGATCCCGCAAAGTTTTGCTGGAAGTACACAATTGTACTTAATGATTATTGTGCTAGCTTTTCCCAAAACCATCGATTTTACTGGAGATCTTTATTTCCTGATTGTTGACCAGTAGCTGTCATACAATTTTTCTAGAGCGCAATATGTTTGAATAAGTTAAATTTTATAAATCATGAAAAGTTTCTCATTTATTTTTGCCAAGTTTCATTGTGAATGAAGTAGTCAGCTGTGTCTGTGCAGTCTTTTGAGTAAGTGCAGAATATGCAAAGCTGCCGAGGCACTTCAGACAGCTGCAACCTGCTCAGGTAGTTTGTCTTCTCACCTTCAACGCCAGATCTGGATTTCCTCAACGGTAAATTCAACAGCTTCATGGTGTCATTATGAGTGTTAGCAGTTCTTTTGCAAGGGGGTTATGGTTAGCATTTAAGATTATGAAATGTATTCTTCCATGTAGGTTGTCTTTCAAGCACAGTTTTCATCTTGAAATGCAACATACCTTCCGTCTTAAAAATTAGAAAACTTTTACCAGATATTATCAAGTTCAACACTTCTAGGATAAAACAAAGGGATCGCATTGCCAAACAGCTTTAGTTCTCCTCCACATGACTAATGGGTGGTTAGCAATCATTATGTCTGGATTGTTGTTATGGTTTATGTTTTTGGAACCTGTGTCTTATGCTAAAGTTGCTTTGAAGTCCCAGCTGTCTCGTCAGTTCACAACCAGATCTGTAAAGAATCTCTCCTCCTCCGGGACAATTCATGAGTAAAATTTAAAGATATTCTATGGTGTTCGCACATTAATTTTGAAATAATGAGTATCTTTGGTTTCTGAGTATTTATTAATTTCACTATGATGTGACATTGTATGTCCTTTAAAAATATGATAAATGCCATGTATGCACAAGAATTTTCAGAATACATGTTCAGCATGGGATATTTGTGCAGGCAGAAAATATTTAGCATAATATATTGTTAGTGTAATGTCAAAACTGCGGGTGGTATAGGTGTTTAACAAATGAGCAACAATTATTTTTGAGAAAAAGTCTTTACAACTTTGGTGGCCAACTTTCTGGCTTCTTTTTTCTTTCAGTAGACTTTGACTTTGAGCCTAACGTCTCAACCCCCTTTCTATTTGCTTCCCATCTCATCTCACCCCAAGGGCAAGAAAAACCCAGGTAAAACCCCTTGCTCTTTAAAGTTACTCTAGCGTAATTTCAGGGTATCGTTTTCATCCCTGTGCTGTTGATCGTCACTTGTGTTTTTACCCCATGGTGTCTGAGGACGGTAGCTGGAGGCTGGTGTTTAACATGTGAATAGCAAAGTGTAAAACGTAATGTTCAACAATGTGTTCTGCTTAATGAATATGTGAAAATACCTCGAGTTCATTTCCATTCTGTAGTCACTGAATTTTTTTCTTCTTAAAATTTTTTTTTTTAAAAAAAAATTGCAGGGCCGTATTAGTATTCAACGAAGTGAAAAAGTTGGTAGCAAACTGACTGCTTTGAAGTTTGAAACCACTGTCCTAAATGGAATTTCAGAAGAATACAGTATGAAATATCTTTCTAAAGACATTATGTCTAAGATAAAGGAGGCAGCTAGGTTTTTATCACTTTCTGAATCCTGACTAGTGGGATTAGATGCAAGTAGATGTGAAATATTTTGCGCGCTTGAACGCAAGACGAAAGCATCACTTGCTAAAAAATATGTAACCTAAGTCACAGTACACATATTCCTTTTACACTGCCGCCAGTAACTGAGACAGACAAACACACTCGACCGATTGGTTATTTCAACTTAAACCATACCTTTCAACTCGCTTCAACAAAATCAAACCTGACACTAGACAAGGGTTTACAGCAAGATCATTCCACAAGGGATTCTTTCAGGGATATTTTTGAAAGAATTTCTCAGTTCCTTTTACACCAGTCCAAACAAGCATAAGTCGTTTTTGAAAGCTGAACTCTTTCATGTGGCCACCTATTGAATGATATCTAAAGCTTACTTACAAGGAAAATTACAAGGAGTTTCGCCTGATAGCTAGTGAATAATTGTCAATTGACTACGTGGTCTAGCTTTCATAGTAGTGTATCATTTTTCTTGTTAACTGCTTTATCAGGGTATGTAATCTTTTACCGCAGTAATTCCTGGCATAAAAAGCACATATAAGCGCCAGCTGCTGTTAACAATTCAATCGCTTATTGTTGAATTATTCGCTTTTTTGCGTAAGGGGGGGAGTTAAAGTCATATAATCATACAAATGCAACGGTTGTAATCAGTGCAGTATCATGTTTCAACTTTTCTTGAACTTGAAAAGGACAAAATCAAGTATTCTTGGCACGTTCTTCTGGCCGTTTTTATTCTTTTGAAGTCTTTACAGATTAAAAATATCGTGTCGCCTTAATGCAGTTGTTAAATATCGTTTACTTTTCAACAGTGCTGATCAGTTTATAATAATCTATTTCATGACCTTTGCTTGTTATTACTATTTTGTTGAATTTTATGTTCACCTTTCAGTTTCAATTTTATTTTGAGTTGCAGTTCTAATTTCTTTATTCGATAAATTTTCAGACAAATCCTGGTTTACTTCAGGTGGCCCACTCGGACCTATGCCAGGTGATGCCCAATTCCAGATGCATGCCGAAATGGCTGGGATGCCTCCAAGTTCCAGTCCTGATTCTCATTTAGGTCCAATGCACCACGGAGATTTCCCTCCTAGGTGAATATATTTATTATTTTTTAATTCACAGACTAATTCGCAGAGTATTATATGATATATATTCATTAAGATTAAGATAATTAAGAAAATTAAGAGACTCAAAATGTTCGGTTTTTCCCTTTTCTATCTAAATATATTGGCATCCTGAATTTAAGACTGTTTCTTCTTTCTCAGGTCCATACCGTCCTCTGGGTTTTCTGGTCTGCCGCACGGAGGCCCTCAGCAACCTCCCCCACCAGAGATGCAGGAGACGTGGTGACAACATACCCTGTACATGAACTCCGTTCACAACAACACTACACTCATCAAGACTGAATCATAAACCGTTCACCACTAATTACGTGATGCACCTTCAACAAAAACAAAAGGACACTGGTGGTACTTCTGTTGGAGACAATGTTCACCAACTGTATGGTTCTCCATTGAATCCAACCTGGAAAGCCAGCTTGGAATAGATCTAAATAAAACGGAACCACTTCTGGAGCAACAAAACAGTCAACCTCGCAATGCCTTATGAAACATGTCTTGTGTTAAAACTAATTTCATGAAGTATTGGACCATAGTTTTCTGTTAATGGAGGAGAAAGCAACACTTTTTCAAATATTTCACCAGCTCGTGAACTTGGCGTGACACAAACTCTTGGCTTTCAAGTAAAGTACAAAAGGAGTTGTAAAGTGAAGAAGTTTGGCTGGAAAAGACATGGTATTTGTCTCGGCTGACCAAAGACATTGCTGCATGATCAGTGACCGTATACATTGGCGGACCTGTGCTGTATACAAATATGGTCTTGTTATTATTTAGTGATGGTATGTGGGCACTCCACAGTGGGGATTCTCCTTAAGGGGTAAATGAACCAAAAGAACTGTCTCTAGTAGACTAAACAAGGAGGCACAAATCCTTGAGATAGTCTTGGTCAGGGTTCTCAAGAAAATGAGCAACCAAGCTTTAGGAGCTGGATAAAGAAGTGGACTGTTAGAAAGGCTTCAAAGTGACAGAGAATGATCTCCCTTTGAATGACCCTTCTTTCATCCAAAATGCTGTACACGTTTTGAAACCCCCACTGGACCCCCATGGAGAAAAGCGCGCCAAGACTCCACATGTAACAGACAACTTTCGAACAATTTAGCAGACGACATGACAGTTTCCATTCATTTTGTCGGCAGGGCTGTTGCCTCTACAAGTACTTATGTCTCCCAAAGATGCTTGGTGAAATCATGAAGTGAATGATAAAGAAGGTCAACTTTATGCAGTTTACAACATACAGTTTGTACAGACCATAAAGAATGAAATCAACAGTTGGTCTAACTCACAACATGTTAGTACCACTTGTATCAGAGCATTGGTTCCAACCAAAATCCAAACAGCTACACATTTGGAGTCACAAATTGGTGATTTCTTGTTGTTGATATATGTAAATTAATTTATTATTGAAATTATAAGGAACTCAGCATAATTCTTAATTAAAAATGGGTTTATAGTTGTTAAATGTCATCCTGTTAATTGCCATCATGTGCTACTCATTGTCCATGAATTCTGATTTATAAAGAAATCAGATTGTTGTAATTGTACAAACAATTCATTTATAATGTATTGTAAATTGTTTTTGTTCATGACAGTTGTTTAGTTGATGATAGATGTCTCAGTATTTTGCATTCCTAGTCGACAGATAGAGTGAAGATGCTCCCTTGGGCACCACGAAGGTGCAGATGGTTACTCTCATGCACCATCAAGTTCTCAGATCACATGACCTAGTGAGGGATCATGGCGAGAATCTTGGTTGTTCACGCCATGATGTCTCGCAGTCCAGGCGCGATTATGAAATTGAAAATACCAAATTTGATTGAAAATACTACGCAATTTTCCTTCCTCCTGTGATTCCATTTTGAAGTTCAGACTTGATGGCAAGAGTGGGCTGAAAGGTTCCAAAGAAAGCGGTGCCAAAGAGTTAGAGGTACAAAGTACTAACATGGAGGAGCTTAACAATGGTAAGAAACAAATGTAGATCATATAGACAAAGACAATCAATTTTCAATCACCCACCAGACTTATTGAAGAAATGTTCCATCTCCTTGCTTAAAAAGAGAAAGCGAAATTTATTAAAAAGCCAAGCTTCTTCTTTTTTCTAAAAGCGTTAAAAATTAATGGCTGCACGAAAAACCAGCAATATTTTGTAAATAATTTGAATTAAAATAACATTAATGTTGTCGTACATGCATATAAAGAGAGCAACATTTCTATGTTTAATGGCTTATTTATTATTTAAATATTATTTTGTAAATCTTGTTCAATGTGAAAAAAGTGAAAAGATACATTTGTGTACGTATGAATGATGTTACATGAAAAATAAATGTATATATATCAAATTTAATTCTTTTCCTTTTTGTGCACATAATAAGACCACAACACAATCTCATTCAAAGTGCATGTGCAAACGAAGGATAGCCAGAACTCTACAGAGACGCACTTGCGGTAATTTGAAATAATAATAAATAACGCTCATCACAAGTTGAAAAGGCTCAATATCGATACAATCCTGACAAATATGTGGAATTAATAAATTTGCCAGAGCTTTTTGAATTTACTTATTTTCATGCTTAAAATTAACTTGGTGCAGTTTGTGCAAAGCTCTTTAAAATCACGCACTGAACATCTTGAAGATACTGAGGGATCGGTTACCTTATCATAGACCTGTAATCACCTGAACAACTGCTTAAACATCAGTGCAATAGATCTCCATAACAAACTACTGAGAGGCCTTGTGTAGACAGAAAATTCAATCAGAACCATTATGTAATCAAGATAGAATTCCCATTAGATTCAGCACAAGATAATAAGACGAGGGTATAATTATCTATCAGGATCATCTGCTTAAAACTGGGAAAGTTGTGAGGTTTCAGTCGGTTTGCATCAGTTAAAGATTGATTTTAATTCAGATATTCTGTCAGGCAGACTAAACGGTAGAGCCATACCTGAGAGAATTTACTAACTAATCAAGATTTGTTGAGATAGCGTGCTTTTGGTGTTAATACGTGGATAGATATATTACAGATTAAAAGATATCCCAAATAATTAAACTGTATCTTCACATTAAATCCAAGGAAAGAATCCCAACATCGATTACCAATCAAGAGAACACACTCGAGTTTTCCCGTATCACACAAAGTTGGCAACTTTGTGTTACCAATTCAAATGCCATTACTTTCGTCTCATCTAAGTAAATTTCCTACAAATGTCTAGAAATATA
>JBCAUG010599257.1:0-14310 GCA_038406175.1 Haplosyllis leylae | reverse complement strand
ACATGGTCTCCATCTGGATACCATGTGGTTTCCATGTGAACACTATGTAGTTTCCAGTTGGACACCACATGGTTTCACATATGGACATCACATGGTATCCAGGTGGACAATACATGGTTTCCACATGGACACCATGTGGTCTCTATGTGGACACATCATTCCACATGGACACCATGTGTTATTCAGGTGAATACCACATGGTTTCCATGTGGATACCATGTGGATTCATTGTGAACACTATGTAGTTTCCAGGTGGAAACCACATGGTTTCCACATAGATACCACATAATTTCCACAAGGACACCACATGGTTTCCACAAGGACACCATATGGTTTCCAGGAAATCACACGGAAACCAGCACGAAAAACAACTCTGCATGAAGCCATCTGGTTTTCTTATTTGGTACTTTCATACCTTGGAACACTTAAATGGCTCTAGCTCCTTTCATATTCATCACAGAGGCCTCCAAATGGTATCATTCAATTTAGAACTAAATTGTGCATATTTTGGTTGACAAATTCTAGGCTGTATGAAAAACTGATGGGTTGCCTACTCAGGTAGACAAATGGGCATTTGATTGAGAATGCTGCCTTTTCTTTTCTACCAAATTGTCCTCTAGCGTTGCACACTTCTAATGTGCTATGCATTTAACATTTTGTCATAAAGCCAGATTCATAGCCCCCATCATGACCGCATCCAAAATCACCACTTTTTCTAATGTCATTAGGCCGAAAGAGTTAAAGATCCAAAAGAGATTTTTTAAACTTGCAACATACTAGGTGTGAAAGGATAAATAATAAACAGAGAATGGGATATCTGGCAAACAGTGGACAAATAACCCTAACATAAACAGAAAGTCTATATGGTATTTCAGCTAGGCCTGGTTTCAGAGGTTAGATCAGGTGCAAGGTTCAGGTCTGCACAGTATGATGTCTGATATTCATAGGGCCTGGAGTCCCATTTGTAGACTCAGTTTATGTTCTGGAATGGGAACATGTGATTTTGATAGACAACAATGTTTGAGTACAAACACTCTCCAACCAGATCGATAAATAACCTTATTGGCCACCAGCAGGGAAAGCTGGGGATACAGATGCCTTGCAGCAAGATCAAAAGCATGGATGTGGCCACAAACAGAGGAACGAGCCGTACGGATGAGTCTCACATCCTTGATATATAGAGCAATAATAATCTTCACGTTCGTCACACATGACCTCAGACCAAAGACCATCTCATACTGACTAAGGGAGAGGACATTGAGTGTCTAAGGACTTAGCAAGGGTAGGAGGCCACAAATATGGGCCTGCTGAGGTCAAAACTAAAGTGATGGATCTCACTACAATCTAAACTTAAACTATTTCTGCAATTTTCTGCAAGATACGGGTTTCCACGATAGACAATTCTGACAGATCTCTCAGATATGACAGAATTTAAAAGCAGTTGTTAGGAATAATTACAATTTAAAATTCAAATGTAAGGGTTATTTAACATTTCCAGTACTTGCTAGGTTATGGGTACATTGTCAAATAATTAACACAAACAACAGCAAGGAGAAGAAATCCACTTAAAGATCTGTCAGATCTGACAGATCTGTCAGAACTGCGCATCATGAAAAACTAGATAGTTCAAACTGTAAAATGTTATTTTGGCATGACATAAAAATCTTGGTGAGCTAAGTAAGGATTGGCCCTTGGACAAGAATTGCAACCAAGGTAAATTACCTGATTTAATATCAAAGTATTTACGGATGAGTACGACCTCTGATTCAGTGTAAGACAGTTGAAATTCTTTCAAGTCCCTATTAGTAAATTCATAAAATAATAATGAAAAAAATTCATTGAAATTTGTCAAAATGGTCACCACAAAGTTTCTTTACTGTTTACCATTTCATGAATAGTTTATGAATAATCATTTCTGAACACAAAATGTCAGCATTCACAAAAATGGCTGGGGAAGGCAAGTGATAGTAGTTGGTGGCTCGTTAGAGTCACCTTAGTGGTTGAGTTGATAGCCCCTTAACATCTTGGGATGTTAAGATGTTCCTTTGGCAGTTTTATGATGAGCAGGCCTACTTTAAGCTGCATTCATAGGTTGGAATTTGTTTACATAGAATGCTGCCATGACGTCATTTTACACATGCCACCAATTGGGTCAATGACGTCACGTCATTTTTAAATATCTTATTTTGGTAGAAGAACAACTGAAATTGTTTTGGAAATTAAAATAGGGAGCAATTTGTGATTATTCGAAATGACCTGGATTCCCGGGATGCAGCGAAAAAAAATTAAACACGAAATAAACAGCCATCAGCGGTTTAAAATTGCTCACCTTTCAACAGTTAAAGATACAACATTCCAGGTGGAGGAGTCAAAGAGTCCCCACAGAAACATGTGAGTATTCCACAAGCGACATTCAAGTTGAGCAAGAAGTCCAGTGGTATGGACACGTCTCTGGTCTGGAGTCGTCAACACTGTGAGAAGCAATATGATAGAAACAGCAAAATCCAGAAGGCTCTGAAACAATTTAGAATACATGAAAGATACGAAAAAATATTAATTACAATTTTTTTTTAATAGCCCAATTAGATCCCTTGTTTCACACAGACTGTCATTTTTCCTTTTGATGCCTGAATGTTATTCATACAGTTTATGAAAATATTTACCTGGTTTATGATGTATATAATTGGTACTTTTCTTCTAAGTTTGACCTGATTGAAGAAAACTACAACCACTGTAAAATTGGAGATTATTCCAACACTTGCTATTGTCATTCCCAGCAGTGCGATAATATCATAAAGAGGATTGATTTTTGAATTTAAATTATCGTCAGTTTCATTGATAAACGGTGTTAAATTGAGGTTAAAATTCACCATCTTATTTCTGTTAGAAAATCTGTTTCCTCTGAAAGTTACGCATCACGAATTGTAAACGTGTTGCAATAATTGCAAGTTCAGAACAATAAAGTGTTACATCCTCTTCCATTTAGTTGATATCTCTTTTACAATATAATAACGCGACTGTATCATTTCCGGATAATAAGACTTTCAATCTTAGAGCACAAAATTACGCCTGACACTTTTAACGTTGAATTTTGCAAGTTGCAGCTTTAATTTCTTTCATTTGTTGTATTACATTAAAAACTGCTTAAATAGTAGTACAAATTTTTTGTTTTTTAATTCACCGTTCAGAAATAAACAGTAAATCAACGCAATGTCTTTGTAGATATCATTTTGCAATGTGCATGGTGCGCAACAGTACATTTTACTGACAAAATTGTTTTTTATTTTGGAAAAGTATGGATTGAATCCTTATGAGTTTTAAGAAAAAATCAAGATGTAATAAGCCTACAAGGTGCAAGGGGTGCGAGGGCTGGTGCGAGGAGTGCAAGGGGTGAGAGGTGTGTGAGGGCAGGTACAAAGGGTGCGAGGGTTGCAAGGGGTGAGAGAGGTACAAGGTCTAGTGCAAGTGGTGTGAGGGTAGTCTAAACTAGATTTTTGTGTCCCCACCACACGAGGTCACAAAAAATTAAAATTTTGTCAATTACATAATGTAGTGTTGAGGTAGAGGTTGAGGTACCTGTAGGTAGAACCACCATCCCATCTGCATTCACTGAGCAGCAAATGGCATTTGTAGGTCCCCACCACGGATCCAAAATTTAGGACAATAAGGCTCAATCAACCACTAAGGTGACTCTAACGAGCCACCAATAAACTATACTGGAATTGTTGGCAATCATATGGTAAAAGTGATTGATTGCCAAATATTTCCTAAAACATTTGTATTAAAGTTGAAATAGATTGGCACACGTGTGCCATTTTCCCATTGATATTATCTATGGTCATGAGGCTGAAGAAATCGCCAGGCGATTGAATTGAAAATTGAATACGACCCGTGAAACCCGTCTCCTGCAAATGGAGACTTTCTTATATTGTTTTACCCTGAAACAAACAACAAACCGAAAACTTACAGCATTTTGATGATTTTGGTATTTCATGAGATAAATAAATGTATTAACAGTACAATTTCCAACAATTCTTTTAAATTCTTTTTGTCAGAAGGCTTTAAACTAGACATGTGGATGACTGGACACCTAAGTCTCCCATGAATGCTTGCAATGAAAACACTTTCCCAAGTTGTTTATTTAGTCGTGTAAAAACCTCAAAACAGTTTACATATTGCTAAATTTTATTGAAACGTTTTTAGCAGTGACAATAGAAAAAAAACATTCATATCCAGATGATTGCGGACCTGGACGTTCCGATGGTAATGCTGAGTACACTAGTTGGTACTGACTGCTGACATCATTGTCACACCTACCCCCGCGTTCTTTTTTCTTTAAGCTAAAGCTAAAAGGCCAGTGCACCAATAGCAGCTGGTAATTGTGACCTCACACATGTGACAATTTAGGCTCTAGCGTTTTAATTTGTTGTTTCATTTCTGGATCCTTTTTATGAAGGTATTTGAGTTTTTCCTTGAATTGACATACATTCTGTAGATTCTACAGAATCACGAGAAAACAAAAAATAAACCCAGCAGCAAAATCACAGGTCGGATTCAGTTTAAAGTTCTGCCTAGTTGCCCATGCCTAAAATCAGTTCTGCCTAGCAGTCATCCACAGACACAATGACTAAATGAGCACTATTCAAAAAAGTCTTTTAGAATGGCAACAGGACACAATAACATCATTAAATAACTTGATAGTGTGCACTAATCAATGGTAAATGTTTCCAAAATCTTATATTTAACCAAAAATTAGACAACAAACATCTGTTCTCTGCAAACATTCAACCTTGAAATGCTGTACTCAGAACCATATGGTGAATAAATAAATGAAAAACTAAATACAACATATTTAAAATTTTTAACTTGCATAATTTCCTACTGTTAAAAGCCTGGACAAATATTTTGAAAAAATTGTTTCTTTAAAAGAATTATGCCAAACATTGTCTTATGTTTTGAAAAATAACTTTTTCTCATACATAAGCAATGATAGTTTAAAAGCAATGAGATTCTGCCTTAGAAAAGAATTCATCTGATTCCTTGCCAACCACTGCAGGTCATAAATAATAAAATATATGAATGAATCAGTGACAATTTCAATAATTTAATGATATACATTCATGTGTGTAATACACACACATTAACACTTGTACATTAACATAGTGTTTCAACAAGGCAGAACCAAAGTCAGAACTTCTTGCAAGGCAACTAGGAAGAACTTAAAACTGAATCTGACATGTAAAAATGTTACCCCCAGTGGGAAGTGAACCCAGGACCTTTGACTGCAATGCCCTGCATGCTACTGTCTAACCTAGTTCCCTATTTACTGGAATTCTCATGTCTTTAGATCCTTATATAGTCATGCTGTATTGATTCTTGGATTCAGAAAATGTATTGAATCAATAGAGGATGACCATATAAGGATCTTAAGGCCTGATATTTCCAGAAAATAAGGAATTAGTTCAGACAGTAGCATGCAAGGCATTAAAGTCAGAGGTCCTGGGTTCACTTTCCACTCGGGGAAACATTGTTTTAATGGATTTGTTTTGTTTTCTCGTGATTCTGTAGAGTTTTACAGAATGCATCTACATTTAGGAAAATAGGAAAAACTACATTAAACCTTGGTTGAGAGTTTCTTGTGACGTCTGCATGGCTTTCAGGTATTCCGTACACACATGATTCCTGGTATAATTTGCTCATGCGTTCATCTGTTTATTCCAGTGATGGACGTGGATGGACCGTTAGTTGAGGTCACTGAAACTATTCCTTCATCTCTTCTCTTTTTCATACATCCACAAAATGATCTCAAAGCTCTTTGATAATCTCTGTATTTTAATAAGTAAACAAATGGATTTACTGTGCAATTGCAAAATGCCATCAGTATACTCACCTTGTCAAGTATACTATTAAATTCAAGTTCAAATCCAATGTTAAACAAAAACATATAAACTTGGAGATTTGTCCAACAAATGATAAAACATATTGCAACTAACAAAAATGTTTTAATTGTATTCTTTTTTGCTAACAGAAAATTGTCTGCATGGACACCATTACTATCCAAATTAGAGTCACTTCTTCTGGTAAGGATCCAGAGAATTCTTCCATAACTGTAGCTAAGGATAATTAGTGGTCCTATGTACTCAATGAAAATCAAAAAAATTCCAATTCCGTTAATTAGCCACGAATTCAACACAACGCATTCCCCAGAGATTACCTGAAATCGACAAATTTGACCATTACCACAGAACATTCAGGGAACCATATTAAGTTTTAGACCCTAGGTAGTCTGAAGGAACTTCAATATGAGTGACATTGCAATTTTTTCAGCATAGAATTTGCTGGGCCTTCTACTCAATATTTACAATGTGAATGACTAATTCAAGAGCGGTGTTTGCACATTTGGGTTGAGGCTTAAAATAGCTAAATTGAGTCGATGGTCCATTTATCGGTACGTTAAATGTTGCGAGAGAGAAGAGCAGTCAATTGCTGATGGGGATTAAAATCCCAATCGGAATTCTACGGTTTGGTTTTAAAGACCATAGTTTTCAGTGGACCTAAAATTAAATAGACGATATCTGTGCTCAAATTTGGAACAGAATGTTGCTACATATTATGTTCACTTATTTTGAAACGACCCAAATTGCTTGACTTAAATTAAAACTTTTAATGAAACTTTTTGAAGACAAACATTAATAAATAAAGTACAAAAAAAGTTGATGAAAGTAAGTTCTAAATTTAATCAACATTGTCTTTTGAAGTAGATTGGTATACTAGTTCTCATTATTAATCCTGCGTGTTAGCTGCTTTTAGTTTGAACTTTTATAAAGTTGTAAAGTGGGTCTCACCTGTGTCGTTGGAATTAAATAGGAAGCATTAAATACAAGATTAATGACGATATTCAGCACAAAACCAATGTAGATCCATTTTCTCTTAAAACGCATCTTATGCCACAACGTGTGAACCAATTCAAGATATCTGCGTGTAAAATACAATTTTTTGAAAGTTGTCAAATTTGATGTTATTGTTACTTCCACCTATTATTCTAGTTGTCGAACAAGTTGGTAGTGATCTGAAACATGTGAAAGCCTTCTTTGCCATCTGATTTTGAATTAGAGTTTTTCACAATCTCTCCGCAATACAAGAATGCCAACATTGCCAACTTTGTTTTAGCCCTGCTATTAAAAATCACCTTGTCTAGTGTGGCATTTAACCTTAAAATCTAATCCTCATATACTGTTTGATTTCTAATTTTACATTTACTAACACCAGTTGATGTAAATAAAGAAGAAAATTGCAAATGCATGACAACATAAAGTTGGCAATTATGCCATCATAGCCAACTTTGTGTGTTTGTGAAAAACTTAATTAGGAAAAATATTATCAGACTTTTTACTATTCAATCTCAGCATCATTACCTATAAATTAGACCATCATTACCGAAAAATCCCAATACTGGAAAGGGAACTCACTATCTAAAAATCCCCACCAGCACAAAATTTTATCGAAATCTATTTCAAAGAAACTAAAAGAAAAACTAATGTAATTACAGAAACAAAACAAGAGAACTACCTCACGAAGAAAACAAAGAAAATATGAGACAAACAACCAAACGAACACTGAAACAAGCAGAAAGAAGTTTCAAAAACCACAGCAACCAGTCACCCTGATCGCCAAACTGATGAAATTGTTTTCGCATTTTATTGAACCATGTGTACTTCGCATTACAAATACCAACTGAAGCTCTCTCCAAATTCAAAATTTGGGAATACAGTTAAAGTAGAACTTACATCTCACAGAAGTGAGTTAACCCCCCATGTAAAGTAGCAGTAGAATCTACATCAGTGGACCCAAGCTTCCCCACTGATTTAATGTAGGAGAGATATCAAATGTGTATTCAGCAGTTCCACTGACAGTAGAAACTTCAAAACTAAGTATTGAAGTTTTTCCAATGGGTAAAAAAGGACTGTGAGGTCCCACACTTTACTGTGCAGCTGTCAACTACACATTCTAATGTTGAGAGCCTCACAAGGATCCAACCAGATGTGTAGCCAATAGCTGAAGATGTCAGTCAGAACCAATCAAGGTCAAGTACCACTAGTACTTAAGGTAGTGCACCACAAAGTAACAGTGTGCTTACAGAGCAGTAATGTGCTTACAGAGCAGTAATGTGCTAGCAAGCAGTAATCCTGCTGTAGCAACAACTAGGCTTAAATGCTGATTTGGAAACTAGGCTTAAATGCTGAGAGCAACCTAACATAGAAGATTGTACTGAACTGAAATAAACCAGTCAAACTACAAACATCTCTTGCTTGTGAGAAACAGACGTAAGACACCTTTGAGAGATCATTGGTACTGGAGGTCTACATAGACTTGCCTGCTGCACTACACAGTCTCAGCCGCACCTGAGACCACTGCCACATCCACAGGACCAATTAGACCTCGCACATTCTATGTAACCTGATTTACTGCAATGTATACATACATACATATGTAACAAGTTAGACCTAGGCATTGTGTAACAACTCAAATGCTATGTAACTGGACATACAATGCATTTCAAAACCAGTGTACAGTTATGAAATATTATGAAACTTACATAGGCCCCAACACAGACTCCTGTATTTGTTTCCTATAGATTTGTGCTTGGACTTTGTTTCTGTGCCTTTTTACTGCAACTTTATCACCCTTTATGTTCTCTGAAGGTGGTTCCTGAGGATAAACTGTGATGCTGAAATCAAACTGACTGTACAATGTGTTTCATCATGATGCTAAAATGAAAACTGAACAATTATTTTACATCACCTCATTCAACATAACCCGATTTACTAACCTTCTTTGTGGCTGCATTCCTACTTTACCTGCATTAGTTCCATTCCTGAAAAGAAATTACCATGCACATGCACATTCACCGAAGCAAGCATTCACAGATGAATCAGGTAGATGTGTAAATCTATTAGCTCCCAGCAATGACACAGCTATATACCAGATGTGTACAACAGCCAATGTAGTATGAACAGTGATTGCCACCTGGGGTATCTTTTAGCTTATGTATGCTGATCATAGTTCTGAAGAACACAAAGTTTGACAGAATGTATGAAGTAGACACATGTGACTTTTTGATTTGCAGTGAACTTCAATCAGTAATGACTGATTGAAAATGTTCTGCAAAATCTCCCATAAGGGATTAATCCACAAGTGGATTAAGCAAATAAACATTGATTGAAGTTGTCTGATTTATTGGACATGCAAGCAAGCTAAGAAATTACTTTTCAGAGTTTTCTAGTTCCACAGTTTTGTCATGTTTTGCCTTCTTCTTGGGGACTGCCTGCCCTGGACTTTCGTCACGCTTTCTCTTGGGTGAACAGGTGAAATGATGGTTACATAACATTTGTCCGGAACCTGATTGCCTCTGGGCAAGTAAAGATACGTGATGTAATAATAGAAATATAAATTTAATACCTCTCTTTCTTCTTTTTGTTTCTGTCTTTGTTTGGAGGTGTTGAAGGAGGAGTTGGTAGTACCGGTGGAGATCTTTGAAGAGAATTGATCAATGTAAAATTGTCTTACATGACATATACATACGATGTACATTGTACTTACATTTCAACCTCTTAATCGTTCTTTGCCTTGTCCTTTGCTTCTTCACCCTTTCGTACTGGTTCTTCTTCTTCTTTTTCCAAACTGCAATTTGAAAAATTTGTCAATGTTTCCCTAAAAATTGAACATGTCAGAAAGTTTTGAACTTTAATTGTCCTAATAAGCTTACTGTTTGTGTTTCTTCTTTTCTTTTTCCGGTCGTCAGTCTGGTCTCCATGTTCAAGTTGTTCTGGTTGTGGTGTCTCAGTCTCTTAACTGAAATATATTGTAGTATTGATGTACACATGCATAGTTGTAAATTTACATGCACACTGTACACACTGTACAGATTCCATGATGTAACATGTATACAAATCAATGTGTCGATTCCGTGATGTAACATAAAACTTACTCCTTGTTCTTCTTTTTCTTTTTCCAGCCATCAGTTTGTTCTTCAGGTCCAAGTTGTTCTGCTTCTGGTTGTGGTCTCTCAGTCTCTTTACTGAAATATTGTAGTATTGATGTACACATGCATAGAACTTGTAAACATACATACTCACTGTACACAATGTATTGATTCTGTGATGTAACATACAACTTACTCCTTGTTCTTCTTTTCTTCTTTCTATTTCCCTCCTCCTCATGAGCAGCAGGCCCTTCCTCATCCTTTTTCTCTTCTTCTTCTTCACCAGGTTTTGCAAACTCTTCACTGAAATATATTGAGGTCTAGATGTAGACACACATGTATAGCATAAACATTGCACCAAATTATGGATTCTGTGATGTAACATACAACTTACTCCTTGTTCTTCTTTTTCTTCTTCTTTTTCTTCTTTTTCTTTTTCTCATTATCAGTGCTCACTTTGTCCACCTCATCCTCTTCCTCATGCCTTTTCTTTTTGGTCTTTGGTTCATTATTGTTGTCACTGTCACCCACTTTCTTCTTCAATCCAAGTAGCCTGGCTGTGAGTTTCGTGTTTCCACTGCAAACAGATTGTTACAACAAGCAAATGATCTAAATGTAATTTATGCGTGTTATGAATTTACATAACTCAAAACTTTTCCCATTTTCATTTTGTCATGCTCATTTCCAAAACATTTCATCACGCTCATTCTCAATAAATGCTGATTTCAGTTCATTTCCATTCACATTTCTATCATGCCATGTATACCTTTTGGCCACTGCCATCACCAATTCATCCAGTGTAAAGTCAGGTTCTTCTTCATCATCTTTTTCCTTGTTTTTCTTTTTTTTCTTTCTGTCATGAAAACAAATAAGGTACACTGCATGTTGAAAATATATTACAGACATGTTAAAATTACATAATGACACATGAACATACATCAATTACATCACTGATGAGGACCAAAGTAAATTACATTAATGGCTTGGTTTCAATAGATCTATGTACAGATTGTACTAACTTTTTGCGAATATCTTCCGTGATAGGATTGCTTTGACTGTAAATATTATGTGAAAAGTGTGTCATTTTTATTATCTAGAGTTTACATGGGTTATTTGTTGCAGAAATATCGTGATGAATGAAGATCCACACAATTAGCAAAATATATGAAATAATATGACAAATTTCACTTATGCGTCAACACTCTCCAGCATTGTTGGTCTGTCTGCTTGTACCACATGATGTAACAGAAAAGTAGCAAAATCACAAAGGGAGTGTGGCATTATGAAAGTGTATGTAATTATTTTTTCTAAAATTGCACTCTTATTTTAATATTAATATAATAGTAGTTGAAGTCAAATAATGTAGGTACTATGATTGTAAATTACACAAAATATTTATAACTTTGAACAATTATATACAGAAAATATCAATGCTGAACATTAACAGGGAGTGATGTAAATTATGGGATAGCATTTTTAACAATTACATCATGTCACCAAAACAAAAAGAAATTTAAGCATGTAATTTAGGGGGAATATGAAATATTTGAAGAATAGATAAAGAATGATATAATAGCTTTAATTGTAAACAGTATTTAACATGATAGGTACCATAAACATGACGAAAATTGAGATTTAAGAAAGAAGCTGAAGTAAATCAAAAATGGATTCCATCCCAAATATTTATATTTCAGACATTTACACTTTAATTTCTCTACAATTAGGCAATGAAATAAGTTCTTATTTGTATTAGCACAAGATATTGGTCCATTTAATTGATGTGTACGATATGAAGAATAATGATAGAGTTTAAGTATTTTTATTTCGAAAATAACACAGAATGCTACGATTTTACCACAAAAACAGAGCATCGCTCATATGCATCTACCTCAGAGTTGTGCAAATGACAGTGTAACTATTGAATACATGTAAGAGCAATAAACATATTGGAAACTCTTAAATGTGACTTGAAGTCTCACTGAGCATATCATGCCAACCTAGTGACAAACCAATGGTACACACCCCTGCACATCTACCTCTTACTTCTGCAGAATGCATGACACTTTTATAAAGCAAGGTGTCCTGCTCAGACAGTTGTGATAAAGAAAGAAAAAAAACACTATACAATGCACACATGTAACAAGGTGACTGTAAGCCAGGAACAGCAACTCTAACCAAGCTGGCACGCAGGGTTTGGGGATAGGTGCGTCCAAGCAAAGTTGTTTACAACAGCTCTGCTAAAAACGATTTGGTTGAAAAGGAGTAAATTTTTTCTCATAACACCATCTTGTTTTTTCTGAACGAGTATTTGTTATTGAGGACTGTAGGAAAAATCCGTGTCTGTTTGACAAGAATCCACCTCTTTTTGGATTATGGGATTGAAAAGAATGGACATTGAGAAAGGCGGTCATGGAACAAAATTTCAATCATGGCGAGGTTTGGGGATGCAGGGCAGATTTTTTTAGTCACTTTGACAAACTTCAATCTTATGGAGGGGTGGAGGCAAAATGTAAAGGTCTCAGATACTTTGACACAAAGTTCAATCTTGAAGTAGGGGGTAAAATGTAAAATGTTTATTCAACAAAATGAGTTTTAAAATGAACGATGTCAGGCAAATTTACGGTATTCAGAGGCAGATCCAGGATTTCCCAGAGAAGGGGCCCCAACCGCAAAAGCTGTACCAACCATTATTTCAGTAAATTTTTTTCCAAAAACTGCATGAAAATGAAAAAAATGTGGATCCAGAGGGGGCACTTCCCTGGCGCCCCTTAGATCCGCCAAAGGTATTACTTAAAAAACAAATTCTGGGAAAAACATTAAAATGATGCTCATCTGAAATTAGACTGAAGTGAGGACCTTCTTTTCAGAAGAACAGAGCAAGAACGCGACTTTTCATCACCCGTTAATGAAAATAAAGTTTTGATTTCTACTTTGACTGGGCAGCATGAATCTTAGTTCTATTATGTACTTAATATCATTAACAGACAATTTGTATTTCTAAATTCATCTAGTTTGTACAGTATCAAAGTACAATATTCAGGGCATAATGTAGGGCTTTTGATTTGAATCCGATAGATAAATACAAGCCTCCAATACTTAAAGAGGTCCGTTGTCCAACTGACTGCCGGTTGTCAATAAGCAATTTTGTGCTTTAAATTAGTAGCTAAAATGGCATCAGAAGTCTTGTTGACTTTTGCAAACCCTGTTTTCAGTAACTTTGCTTTTTACGTTACTGTAGTCGTCGTGAAAATGATGTTAATGTCTCTTCTGACAGCTAAACAAAGATTTAAAAAAGGGGTAAGTCTCTCATTATGTTTCGTTATTACGATCCTACGATACAAAATTTGGTGCCACACTAAAAAAATCTTTTATCTATTTTTCGAATGAAGAGGTGAATAGCTTTGTTAACCTTTTGCGAGGGAAACGCGAAAAGGTTCATTCCTCCAACAAGAAAGTCCTCCTGCGTGAACGCAAGAGGCATACCGCTCGCGCTGCATAACCGTCCTGAGCTCTGGCCCGGGGGAGGGGTAGGGGAAGGAGGCTACCCCGTCCTGGCAGGGGGGGGGGGGAGGAGTACCCCTGTCCTGGTCAGGGGAAGGGATGGGGATGTCCTGGGAGGGGAAGGGGGGAATGCCTACACAGGACAGGGATATCCCTCCCCTCCCCCAGTCAGGACAGGGTAGCCCTCCCTACCCTAGTTAGGACAGGGGTCTCCCTGTGGACAGACACACACCTGTGAAAACAGTAACTTCCCCATCCTTTGGATTGACCTGGGGGAGGCAGAGGGAGGGGTACCCCCATCCTGGCTAGGGAGAGGGAGGGAGTGAGAGGGAGGGTACCCCTTTCATGGTCGGGGTGGGAGGGGTACCCCTATCCTACCCAGGGGAGGGAGGGGTAGGGGTACCCTGTCTGGGTGGGAGAGGAGGGATACCCATGTCTTGGCCAGGGGGAGGGAGCATACCCCTGTCTTGGCCGGGGAGGGAGGGGTACCCTTGTCCTGGCTAGGGGAGGAAGGGATACAGGTCAGGCACGGCTAATTTGAACACGGTTAATTCGAAGTTCCACTTAATTCGAAGTTTTGGCCAACACTTTGCCAGAGTCTTATCATTTCATGTTTAAAATGCATGGTTAATTGGAACACGGTTAATTCGAAGTTCCACTAAATCAAAGCCATTTACATGCCATTTAATTCGAAGTAGTTGTAATTTGAAGGTTTAAATCAAAGTTTAGTGTAATTTGAAGTTTAATTCAAAGAATATTGTAATTCGAAGACTTTGAATTAGAATATACAGTGTAAATCGAAGGAAAATGATGCCTTTTGACACTCA
>JBCAUG010599146.1:0-14310 GCA_038406175.1 Haplosyllis leylae | reverse complement strand
ACATGTTTAGGAAGTATTTTTGCCATGCTTATTTTGGCTCTGGCTCAGTGGCTCTGGCTCAGCCAGAGAAGCCTCACAGCAACCTGATGTTTGGCTTCTGTTTCTGGCACCTAATTCATCGCGCCAAGAAGGAAAATCAAGCTTCTTCAGCTTGCGTACTTTTGTTGGTGGCAGCACCTGACGGTGAGAACAAAAAATCCAATCTTCTTCAAATCATTTTACAGTACATGTATTTTAAAGCCTTGTCTTTCCTGAACTAAACGTTCAAGGGTTTTAAAGAAGGTTTCAATTTCAACGGAAAGGCATTGATAATGCTATTTTTATGTAAAAAAGAGAAAATTTCGGAAACTTTCGAAAGATAAGGCAAGATGTACCAGGTTGCTTCTGCTTTAGATCAATTGACTACCACCCATGATGGGTGCTGACAGTTGCCTGACAGGGTGCCAGGACTACCTGCCACATGAAAGCGTTAACCTTACGGAAGCCATCGGCGGATTTAATCTCACACAACATATAAATTATAGCCCTAATGAACAGATAATGTCAGTGCAGCAGATTGACAATGTATACAACCCCAACACGTTCAAGTCCGATTGGTATCTTTCTGCCAAGATCGACATCCACTGAAAAGCACCTCACTTCACACAAAGGCTGAATCATTCTGGATACTTTTTGCATAAATTTATGATTTTGGAGATTTGTTTTGGAAAAGAACACTTATGGTATGTTGCAATCTTACACAGCAGTTAAACATTCACTGCATCAATTCATTTTTTTATTTAATCAGTTTCTGCGGTAGAAATTTTATCATAAATTAGAAGGAGATAAGAAGGAGATCATAAATTGGAAGGAGATTACGATGGATTACTAAAGTTGTCCCTGATGGTCTCTATGTTTCTCCATTGGGTCAATGTTAAATTTGTGCAGTAAAGAAGTGTAGGGAAGGATAACACAGTCAGTAATTCAAGGACTGTCACGGGTGTGATTACTTGATGAAATATAAGTTGGAATGATTTTTTAACTAAGAGAAGACAAGTTACACTCACACAATTTTATATTTTCCCAAATATGAGTTTAAACAACATTAATTGCGTGGACATCTGGCACACGTCAACAATAATGTCGGGAAGTCAATTGCTGAATTCAATAAAGTTTGTTTTTAGTTTGTTTTATTGTTGTGATTATGGCTTCAACACATTTTCATAATTGCATAAAATGATACAACATGAAACTATTAACATAAACATTGAAGTCAAACTAATAGCAACCTCCCCCCCCCCCTCACCAGAAACTGGAGGAACAGCATAGTGTCAAGTCAGAAGTCTATGCTGTTCATGGCAAAATTTAATTTCTAAAGGGGGTGGGGGCAAAGTGTCCAACTACAAATCTGAAGTCCAGGCTGAAAATGCTAAGTTTTTCACTTTTGGGAGGGTGGGAGTAAAGTGTCCAACTGTAAATCTGGAGTTGAAGCTATCCCTGGCATAATTTCATTTCTGGGGAGGAGAGGACACAGTGTCTAACTTGGCACTCACTTTTGGAAAAAGATCAGTGGGCCGGGATTCACAGTAGTCCACCTAGGAGACTAAAAAGTGGAAAGAAAGGAATGATATGAGACACAATGGCAGGCACATACCTCCAATGGAAAGTCTTGGGGATTTTAAAACACGTAGAAGCTACACGGACGTGTAAAACTGTAAAGTGAGCCAGCGAGAACGTTGACAGGCCCTTCGTAAAACAGAAATGAAAATGCGCCAGTGAGCGTTTCACTAATCACTAGCGCAATTGAGCATTACTTGAGATGAGAATGTCCACAATGTTCCCCAGGAAAGCTTGGGAATTTCAAAACGCGCAGAAACCAAGGATTTCTATGTTTATTAATCTCAGCTCGCGTGCCAGCTTGAAATGTGTTCAACATGAAGTCGAACAGAAGGATTTGACCATCTCGCTTGAAATTGTGTGAAACCTCGTGTCAGTTTGCAGCTCCGTTTTTTTTTTATTTTAGAAACGTTCAGAAAGACCATTATCAATTAAAATTGTCAGCTAAGAATGCATTCATTCTTTATGTAATTTGGAGCAAAAGATTATTTTATTATGTGAAATCATGACAAAGAATCTCCCAAATAAAGATCACATATTTCTCTCCCAAAACGATCGTGGTGTATATACGTCTAAGAACCAGATCGCTTAAACCAAGTGCATCATTGCAGAATGATGGGTATCAATTTTAAACAAGTCATGTACTTGATACTCAATCAACCTGTCATATTTGTACATAAATTTGTGTTGATTGAATAGTTCCCCTCGTATTAACTGCATTCAATCTTAATTTGAACTTTGAATGACATCCTCTTCGCAGTTAGATGAGTGATGGGCTTCTCTTTTGATTATCCTAACCGAAATTTCATAGTTATTAAATTATATGAAGAGCAAAGGTTACATTATAATATTCTTTCGAGGTGGTAAAACACCCTCTGGTCGCAGATGTATATATTTTAAAATATCTAAAATGTTGTCTTTGCAAAATAGACGTTACCTTTGCCCCTCGTTGTGTTTGGGACCGTGGCTGTAATCTCTGTCATATCTATGTTACGTAGCGAAGAAACATCTTTTGGACATTTCTGAACTTTATCTAGACATTTTGTGAGGATTTACATCTGGGTTTATTCTCATCCAAGATACTTTCTTGAACATTTCAAGTCTATTTCAGGTTGAAATTTTAAATCCAAGCAGAAGACAGAACTGCAACTAAAACAGGAAAAACACTTTGCAACGAAAATTAAAAATAAAGATCTTTACAACGTTATTTCGAAGAAAATATATCACTATGTTACCTTTTTCTCTTAAAATGAATTAGGCCCTATCTCTTAGAACTTCTTGTCTACAGCAAGCAACACTAAATTTATTTTTTGTCATCAAGATAAATATAGTGGCTGGCACAGGTTATTGCACATCATCTTGGCTCAGTGATGGCTTCTGACACCATGTCACCATGAGTTGACTTCAATATTCCTCAATACATGGAAAATGTGAGCCACTTAGTTAGGTAGAAGGTAAGATCATGATCTATGGTCCTTTTATTACAGTACTAATTTTCCAGGAGTCTGGTCCAGTGTGGGATATTATATTTAGACTCATGAGTTTGATGATGAGAAGTGCTGCATCAAATGGATTGCAACAGGTGATGTCATCATCAATTTTCCTCATCAACAAGAACTTCATCAAATTTTCTTTCCTAGAAAACTTAGATCACGCTAAGAAACAAAAATGTAGGAGAATAGCAAAAAATGGAACTTAGTTGTTTTCACTTCAATTGTCCTTGATTTCTGGTATTACCAATGTTTGACAAAAGCTGTTACTATTATTTCATAATATTAAGAAACTCCTTTACTCATTTATGTGCAATGGTATCAGGTACTAAAACAAAGTTACACATAAAAAGAGTTTCCCTTAAATTTATATCCAAAAAGAAAGCACAGCAATCAACAAAGCTGATTAAAGCACCCGGCAGATCCGTCAGTGACTACGCTAATCTATCCACGGGACCTGAATAACACTGTTCATTAGGACGGTAGTTTATGTAAACGTAGAAGTTTGGATATGAGTATCGACAGATGATCCCGGGATTCTCCAGGAGGTAACACTTTGATGTGACAGGCAGCCACAGCACTCTTTCAGACATCTGTCAGTACCCATCATGGGTGGTAGTGGATGGAGCTAAAACAGGAGCGGCGATGGAAAACCATTCCTCAAGCGTCCAGTAGTTCTTTCATTAGTACTTTTGTTTGAATGGGGCGAAATAATGTATTCCTGAAAGTTTAAGATTATGCTCGTGATCGCCAACCACCTTTTCTAAAGTGCAACTAAAGTGTTTGATGGAATGTTGCTGAAACGACCGTTGAAGTAATTGAAATTTGTTCCATTAAATAGTGATATGTATCTCCACACATGTGAATCCAACAACAAGTAAGCCGCCTGGTTTATGACAAAGCTGTCTTTAATGTTTTATTTGTCGCTTTTAAAAAAGCACAATATTTGAGACTGTAAATCACCAAATCTCAAGGTCAGTGTTGTTAATGTCACTTCAAATTTCACTGTATAAAGCATACTTTACTTGACAAAGCCTCGAGAAATCTCATTCAAGGCTATTCCCATTAAGCAAAGCCCATTAAGCAAAGCCCATTCAAGAACAGCTTACCTACAAGATCCAGTTGTTTTGTAATCCAATTGTGAGTTTTGTTGTTGTGCGCTCTTTTTGTATAATTTCAATTTGAAGACAGTTCTCGTGGAGTAACGCAATTTAAATTTTATGGGCTCGCACCTCTTTCACAACCGCCATGATTTGCTCTGGAGATTTCAGGACAGTTGTGATACTCGCTAAAACATTCTGATAAATATCTTATGTTAAAGTGTGTTTGGGACTAGCGCAGCGCTCCTTCTGGCTTGTTGCTACTTTCGCATTTCTTTCTGGTTACAAATGTAATTTTCAAGCGTCATCACTTTTTGTGTTAATATTCACAAAATTGAAGATGACAACAACCATAATAATCTATCAAGTTTAGCACTTCTTCAATTTACCATCCTTGGGTGGACAAGACGGATATAAATTGCATCAATCTAGAAAGCATCATAGATCATAATAATAGGACTTCTGTGGCTAAGTGCTTTATATCTTTCATATTGAGATTTATTGAAGTCAACTGGACATGACAAAATGTCACAAGGCATTGCCAAGTAAGGAAGACGTGCAATAATAAATGTCCAACTTAATATTTTTGTGAATACTTATTTCAAAGAGAGAACTTCTGTGAAAAGTCATTTTCAGAATTAAGATGGTGTCTTCTGTTTAATGTCAATATCTGTAATGAATATTTTACCAATGACTGTCTTTGATTTTACGTTCGCAGCATTGATAACATTGACAATTCCACGCAATTTCTCCACGTACCTAATCTGCTACTTTTCATTTATTATCCTTCCTTGTCGTCAGATTTGGCGACAGAGACAATCACTGACCACGGTCAAGTTATGCAATTCCGTATCTCATTTCCTTGATCAGATTTTCAGTCCTTGTCAAGATTTATGAAATTTATGGTTTGAATAAGTGAAGAGTTGTCACTCCTCTGGATAGCCAGGTAGTTCAACTGAACGACTTCTCCACCCCAATTGTAAACATCCAGTATTTGTCAAATACTACTTTGAATTCACGCCATGGAAAACATTTTGTGAAAAACGGTGGGGAAGTACAAAATAAATGTGGAGTCTCGATGCTACTTTTACCAACGTTTTTCAGTGTGAAATCCTTGTGTTTATTCAAATTATTATGTACTTTGTGCAATTCATCTCACAAGTGTTTATCAAATCAAATGTGATATTGTTGACATTCCCAGTAGAGTTCACTGGAAGTAAAAAGTGATAATAATTCATAAATGTTTAAGGCAGGAAATATATCACTTAACATTTAGTTAAGCTTTGTGTACTTGAGACTGATGTCACTCATTGTTAAGCAGTGAGGATCTCTGTATTTGGCGGTCCTTGTCATCTTGTATACTTATGTTTTAGACAAATGTTGATATTTCAGAGGGGTATTTTTGTCCTTTCTTCTAGTCATATCTCCAGTTGTCTTTACAAAACACGAACCAGTGGTTTTGAATGCAAATTACAGATAGGCGGTGTACTTTGAATATTTTTCCTTTGGGATAGTGCACGTAGGGTCTTGTATATTTGATGGGTCAGACATTGTGAAAGCAATGCCATTACACCATACAAGGAGAGCTCAATGAGGATGCTCAGCTGGGATTGAAGGAGGGGAACATGTTTGTCACCATTGATAGACAGGAGCAATTGTCATAATGTCAACTAACGGCAAACTTTGAAGTTGTACAGAATGACAGATCAACAATATTTACTTGAGCAATAGATGGGGACAACACAAGAGGCTCTATTGTCACTCTCTTGTCACTTGAACTTGGGCAGCATCTTAATTCCCGTGGACGGCTAAACCACATCACACAGTCTTCTGCTGTGCGTCTTCATTCACTGTGCAATACCCTTTTCTCCGTTCACTCCACAATAGAGATGTTCGTTTCATTTTACCGTTGAATAGTCCCACTGTGGAAAATACATGACAAATGCCGTCTGAAAGAAGTTTTCGCACCACCTAAGGAAATTTATTCTTCATTTGCTCCGAGATAAATCGCATGGGAAGATTTTCCCGCTCACGGTGAAGCTCAAATTTGTACGTTAAAATGTACAAATATATAACAGCTACAATAGACACAACATCCAAGTATCAAAAGAAAATTCCATTTCTCTTATGCTTCCAAGGAAGAAGGGGCACATAATATAAAGATAATTATAAATCTGAGTCAACATCATTCCGGGTAGAAGTCACATATCATCAAAAGCATTCGTCTTCTACGCATCCCAATATGGTATGTTGATGAACTTAAATAAGCTCTATAAATAAGTGTGTAAAGAATTAATGTGTAAAGAATGGCCTTTTGAGGCCTGTCTCCTTAGCAAATATATGGAGAAGTGGCTTGCCCAGTGTCCCCGATCTCATTTTCTATTATCCAAGTGAGAACCCGGGCCTCTGAATTTTCAGTCTTCTTCATGATAACTTGATGGTTTTTTATGCATTTGAGAACTAATACATCACTTTAAAGATGTTACAATGTCTTCCACTCTACACCTCTTTCACACAAAATGGTTTGGGGTAACAATCAACATGAGACTCGTTTGGTGAAATCCAATGTAATGGAATCCATGAATTTTGGCAGTTCATTATCCTTGATAAAATGGATTGGGGCCTATTTGTTTCAGAAGAGTGTGTAAAACACCTCTGTTCGAGTTCATGTTCAGTTTAGTCAGTTCAGTTCAGTTCAGTCTCTGTTCAGTTGCTTAAAAATGCATCCAAACAGATCCAAATAAATTTCAAACAGTGCACTATGACCCTGATAACATATTTGTAAAAGAAAACTTTACAAAAGTCAATTGCATACCACGACAAATCAAAGATATCAACCAAAAAGGTTGTCTTCGCCTAAAAATGTAGTCTTAGCAAAAGGGAAATCCCAATGCAAAGGAGGGAATCCCCTTTAGGTGAAGATGACATATTTTAGGCAAAGACAACATTTTTCATGCTTATCTTTGATTTGTCATGGTATGGAATCAACTTTTGTAAAGTTTTCTTTTAGAAATATATGATTAGGGTCATAATACACTGTTTAAAATTAATTTGGATGCATTTGGATGTATTTTTGTAAATAACTGAACAGAGACTGAACAGAGGCTGACGATACTGACTGAACTGAGCATGAACTCGAACAGAAGGATTTGACCATCTCGTTTCAGAAAGACAAGTGATAATCATACATCTCCACATTTACCAGGAATTACACTAAGCTACCCATAGATCACCGTTATTTGACAAAAGGAAGCAGCACATAATGTTAATGCCCAGCATGCCTGCCACACAAATTGTATTCCGTTCAAAATTGAATACCAATTGATAGTTAGTTATTCATCTACCCTTTGGGCCTGGTTATGTACGTTTCCGCTGCCAAAGTTTTTGAGCAACTGTAATGATACGAATGACATAGAGATTTAACGGATGGAAAACTTTCATATATTTACCGTATGCCATTCTGTTCAGGGGTGGAGAGGGGTCCCTACCCCACAATGTACAAGGACAGGCAGGAAGGAGGGCCCCTCCTTCCAGACAGAAGCATCAGTTAGGAAGGAGGCCCCATCTTGTTCCCACCCCACACCTTTTGCCTGGAACCCACACTGCACAACCCTCCTTCCCCCCACCCCGGCCAAGGTAAGATACGGGATCCACCCCACCCACATCACCCCTGGCCGAGGTTGGGTATGGGGACTGCCCCACTCCACCCACCTGGACATGAGGAATAGGGGACGGGTCGTCGTCGGTATGCCTCGAAATGTTAATGGAAGGCTGTCTTGTTCTGACAGTTTTCAAAGACACCCTTTCAATAAATTTCATTCATAAGTGGCAGTGGTAAATTTCGAAGAAAAGTTTGCAGAATTGTTCCTTGCATCAGGATTACCACCAAAGTGGAACTGAAACGGCCTTCCCCTTATATTTGATAATTGGTGAAAAAAGATGAAAAAAGCTTTCTAGATTCTCTCTTTCCACGTCCTTTCCCGGCTATTTTTCCCAAAAATAGAAACAGCAGACCCGTGAATCTTTATCAATTCTAGGCGAGTCTTGGGAGTCATATATCATTTGAAAGATGTTGCCATTGTCCATAACTTGGCACCTCTTTTGGAGAAATGTCTGTATATTAAGCATCCATCGGAGACCCATTCAGGGAAAAATCAATGTAATGCAATCCATGAATATTTGCAGTTCACGCCGTCTCTGAAATGGATTACGGGCCATTTATTTCGACCATTTGTTCACCAGAGTAGTTAAATGTGTGATAAGCAACCTATCTCTACACTGACTGAGAATTACAATAAGCTGCCAATAAATCACCTGCTATTATACAAAAGAAAGCGGCATATTATGTACAGCTCCGCTCATAATTGTCACATAAATCCAACTCAAGCTGTCTAAAGCCTCAATTGAATACAAATAGGTAGGTAATCATGCCATTCTTTGATCTCTGCCTGCGACGGACATAATTTAATACTTGTACAATATGTTGCATGAGGTTAAGGATTTCAGTGATATCTTCCAACATTACAAGCATCGAAAGAGAAAGAATACCCCTGAAAAGAATTGAATCTAATGAATTTTAACATGCATTGTCAATTATAAACACTTGATCGCTCAGGAGTAATTGTTATTTAGATACACGTTTCCACAACCAAACTGTTTTTCACAGAACAAACGTAAACTAAACGAAAGATAACACTAAATATAAGAACCTCAAAAGCATTTATTTTGCATGGTTTAAGTTTGAAATTTTGTTGTTGTCATCCAAGTGTTCGCGATTTCTTCTGAAATATTTGAAGCAAAAATCCTAGCAATGAATTCTCTGGGGAGGCCATACATCACTTCAAAGCTGTAACAGAGCATAAAATGTTACACTTGCTTTTCTAATCCAATTCAAACTAAATATTCATTTGAGACTTGTGTGTAATAGGTCTTCTCTCATTGACGTTGATAATTTAATAGTAATCTTTTTTGAGTACAAAACATTTAACATGGACTGATCATAAACTTCTCTGCAATTTCTATTCTCAAAATACATATTGTTGGTAATAGACCTATATAATAGGAATATTAGGATGGAAAGGGGACTTATACCAATGTAGATGGCAGCACCTGACGGCACCACATTGCCATTATCTTTACAGACTGCAAGGTTTAACCACTGGGAATGGGGACTAAAATTTGACTTTAAATGAGATCACAATGGAGAGTCAAGGATTTCCAAAAAGTTAGGGTCCCAATTACTTCTTTTTTCTTTTTCTTTTTTCGCTTTTTCGGCATTTTTCGTGTGACTTCCATGAAAGTGAAGCGCAAGTTCCCGGTACCTCCTGGAGCCACCAAAAACGAAGGAGTGTTCTGTCATGGATTCAGTCAATTCAGAAACGATTTAGGGCATCAGGCACATAAAACACATAAAGAATTAATGTATCCATTCAGAAGGTTTGGTACTCAATCAATAAACCCATAATTTATTCGTCAGTTTATATAAATTTTGCATGTCTGTTGGCAGTTAGTGCCATTTCCTGTGTGCGGTCGTATTCCTAAAAATTTCATGTTTCCCGGGAATCCTGCAGAAAATATATTTACGCTAGATCTACCCTAAGTTGCAGAGTTTCGACAACTTTCTGTGAATTGCAAAAAAACTTTCACAAAGTCCCTTCACTTAACATGAAATGAAATATGCTCCTGTATATTTTTCCGGAGTGTGCGCTTTGAGTGTTCACACTTGTACCTGTGCCTTACACTGAAAAGAACTGCCAGTTTTGACTTGGAGACCATCAAAAAAAATTTTCAAGGCAAGTCCTAATTTCTATGCGCTGAAAGAGATCTCCAACCTCCACGTGAAAAAAAATCGAATTTTGGAAATAAGGAATGATGCATTGAAATAAAAAAAAACATATTCCTAATCATAACCATTCCAAGTCCACTAGCGGATCCAGGGGGAGGCACCCCCCGCCCCCACCCCAACTCCCCGATTTAGAGACTCCAGTGTACAATTTGGATGCCGCCGTGTACAATTTAAGAGCAAAGCAATGAACTTTAGGACTCTTAATTTTATATTTTTTCAAACAAATTTCCAGCCTCGCTTCACCCTGCATGAATATTATCTTTCTTTCAGTCTTCTAGTCCAACTCTACTCATCATTTCATTTCATATTTTGTCTTCTTATCTCCACTCTAAATTATATTGACAAGTTGTCTATAAGGACTAAAGTATTTTTGCATACATTATTACACCAAAAAATGTCTGAAGATTAATAAATATTTTTATGTAAAATTGTTATATTTAACAATTAAAAATGCAACAGCTTCTGGGGTCCTAAGTGGACCCCAGACCCCCAGCTTACTAATGTATGTGTAAACAAAACCAAAAGAACAAATAAGATCCTTTATTTTCTCCTATTAAGAAAAGGAATATTGCATTTGTCAAAATGGCCAGAATCTTTCATATTGAAATAGATATTTTGTAATGAACCCACACAAATATAAATCAAAAAATTTGAAGAAAAGTACCAGGAAAAGTGGGAGAATGTATATTTGACAGTTAAAAATGCAAGAGCTTCCAGGGTCCTAGCCAATATTTGCTCACTTTGCTCACCCAGCTCTGCTTTGCTACATCGGCAAAATCTCAGAAAAAAATTCTGGGCCCGCCTTGACCAAATCTTGGATCCGCTACTGAAGTTCCAGGGATTTTATTGATTTAATAGGTACTTTTGATAAAACTTGGGAAAAATTCTCTGACACCGTTGCAAGAAAGTGTGCGAAATGTTTGACAATACAATTATTAAGCACAACACATTATAAAATAAATGGCAAGTATCAAGATACTTCATGAAACATTGTGACATGACATCGTAAGACATCACAATACATGATATCACAAGACACGACAGACATTACAAGACATGGTATCACAAGACATCACATGTTTAGAATTTCAAACATTTAAAAAATGTTATTAGTGGCATACAGAAGGTACCACAAATGAGTTGGGTTGTCAAAAATGGTTGAGTTAAGCAGGATCTGAGGGGAAGAAAAACAAGAAAATATTTACCTGGGTGCTGCTGGGGGCAAATTTCTTGAAGTTTTTTGGCTGAAAGTGGTAATAATGTGTAGTATTCATAAATTAAAATTATTCCCTTAAATTTTGTCAATTCTGAAGCCAATTAATTATTAACCAATTTTCATCTAACACCCATCATTTCAAAGCTTAGAACCTTCTCTACAACAATATGATGCCATTTAGCACTGAAATTGCAATAAAAGACCAAAATAACCCTGTGACGGGCTGAGGTGGTTTAAGTAATAAAAGTAATAAGTCATGTGTCAAAATGTCAAAAAGATTCTTTCACTTTCACTTACTTTTTTAAGGTTTGGAAAATGTACATGGTGAGAACATAACTGAAAAAAAAAACAGAAAAAGAGACACCGTCGAACAACAAAGAAGAACATGTAAACACAAGTAGAAAGATAAGCATATGAAATACAATCCAAAGTATGAGACTGCAAGCAAGGTACACTTGTGCAAGCAATAACATTCATATCAACAATGAAACTATGATGAAGATGATCACTTACAAGCCTCCGAAATAGAAGCTAACTTCAAGCCTATAGCATCTGACCTTATGATATGATATAAATATCAGTCATCAGTTTGGATTCCATTGTTTGAATCAGAATGTTGAGATGAGACAAAGCCCAAACTCTTGTTCAGTGTGCCAGACCCTTGGCAGATACAGAAAGACTGACATGACTACAAAATTCTCCCAGACCTTCGGATGGTCCACAATTTTGAATTTTTGCAAATAATGGGAAAATTATACATGCCATTTTGATGATAGTTGTTTGACGGATATTGGACACCAGTCGATACTTTACAGAACAGAGTATCCATCCCAGTTTAAACTTTTTCCAGACCAGTTTTTGTTATAAACTGTCAGTGCAGGACTTAACCCTTTGCCCGCTTTATGCATATATATATGCTTAATTTGAACATCTGCTCACCACACGGAAACTTGATATTTTTTACTGTGTCTAGTACAAAAAAAAGGTCATTGTTACACACATGCGCAAGTTTTTATGCTACGCATGCACAGATAACACACGAGGAGGGACGTGGCAGATGCCATTTTGTATTGTCAAATGTCGAGTAGAGGAAAAAAGCGTAAACACGATATGGAGATGGAATCCGATGGATCAGACGATGAATCTCCTCAACCAAAACTGAAAACAGAAGACGATCATGCTAATGAAGGAGATGCCGAAAGTGATGAAAATGACATAAATCAAATATACACAGAACATGCAGTACAAGGATTGAAGACTGGAGATTTAGGAGATTTAGGAAAAGCAGAAACTTACATCAGGGAACAATTGCCACTTATATGGACAAAAATAATCATACGGCAATTTAAGCCTAAATTTTTAAAATTGTAAGTATTTCACTCACTCACTATATCACAACATAAATCTTATTTCTTTAGTACCCAAAATATTTCAACTAACTATAACAAAATCTATATTTCTTTAGTACCCAAAATATTTCATATAACTATACCAAAATCTATATTACATTTCAGCCAACAATTTACGATCAACAGGGATGACGCTATCAGCAATTCCGAATTCTCGGTTGAGGGATTGTTAGGTGCTAGCTTTTGGATTTGCACTTGCATCAATTGCGTTTGGTTGTGGTCTTTTTCTGGTGTCCTGAGCATTGTTTCCTTTGGTTGGCTAAATTTGTTGCTTCATGTCATCCACTTTTCTTACCTTGTTGGTTCTCTGTTTGGACCTGTGGGGTATTCTCATTGGATTTGCTGGTCTCTGTGTGCCTGCCTTACGCGAGAAATGGTGCAATTTTTACAAATAAGTGCATTTTATTACTTTTCACAATGTCACCACTGCATTCCGTGCGGCTATGTACAGTGCTGTCTCAATCATACCCACTCTACCTTAGGGCACGGATGTCTCTGTTTTCTGAAACTAAAAGACACAGTTACGGGGGGTTCTTGATACAGTGTTGCAGTGGGGGTTTTCGATATAGTGTTGCAGTTGGGGTTTTCGATATAGTGTTGCAGTTGGGGTAGGGGGATAAATGGTCATAACATTGATTTATTGGGTGGCCACCGAAGGGTGGCCTAGTTGGTCCGAAGATCTACGATAGTTCTCAAGGAGGACCAAGCTAATTGAAAGCATCCATCCCGGGGGATGGCATGTGCGTGTTCAGTTCGAACAGAGGAGGCCCTGTCCAAGCTCCATTGCTCTCTTTGCTGGACACCTGCGAGTATAAATGGCTTGGTATGGGTGTATTACTGGTGTGCAGAAGTTAAGAATTTTGGTTGACAAAATGTGTGTTTTGTATGGGTTCTACTTTTGTGTGTCGCGATGTTCCCGATTGGCTGGGTTGTACGTTTTCATCGCTTTTCCGTATCATCGTTTGTTTGTTAAACCTGGAAAAAGTAAATTTTCATCAAAATTAGTCTCTTTTGCTTGGCAACGCATGTATGACGAAATGCTGGGGATGTCCTTTGTGTTGTCATTACAGCAGCTCATGTTCTGCATTTCTTGCTTCTGATTGGTGGTTCTCTAGAGAGAGCTCGGTGGTCATTCGTTGGTGTATGCCGACCATTCTGTCGCAACTAGTTGTTGACAGGATGACCTAATTGGAGTTTCAAGTCCATTTTTCTGTAAAGCATGAAATGAGGTCATGGCTCAACTGTGCTGCTTCGACCTTTGTTCTTGCACTTCCTGTGGAGTTCTGGGGAAGTTTTAGAAAAACTGGCCATCATTGCTGGTGTCTACAATTAAAATCTGCATTATTTTCTCTACTTTCTCTCTTTGTTGTGGGCCCATTCGTCTCTTCCTGTCTTTTTACCTGCAAATCTCTGTAAAAGCGTATGTTTATCTACCAATCTGTGACATTTTGTACTAGCTAGGGGTTGTTATTACAGTGGGGTGGTTTGGTATAACTTTGTGCTTTAATTGGAGCTGGTTCAGGGGGCCCAACTCCTCCAAAATTGACTACTTTGGGCAAATAATCGTGCAAAGGCATAGTGGCTCTTCAATTTTTGTCTGCTTTGACCTATTTGCACTGATTTCCTACAAAAGCTGGTGTGCTGCTTATTTAAT
>JBCAUG010599035.1:1361-14311 GCA_038406175.1 Haplosyllis leylae | reverse complement strand
ATGTTAAAAAGAATGATTCATACTTATGAACCAATTCTAAGGTCTTTCAAATAGACATTCATCATTTCACCAAAAAATAGGTTTCCATGAGGCCAACAACTTCAACAGTCTATTTGAAGAAAATCCATCACAATATAATTTTAAAATCAGGTGTCGCCAATGTTTTTTTTCGCATTTTCGTTCATTGGTGGTAATGAAAGAGATATGATAACATTATGACCTTCAATGCGTTCAAAGGGGGATTTTCATTATTAGCTATTTGTAATGTAATCTACTGAATTTTAATTTACATGTTAATCTAGGCTTATCTTGCTACGTTAATTAGTAATTGGTTGTCTAACAGCTACAATACAAAAATAACCTGATGTTGTATCGTTTACCGACCCTCCCCCCCGTTTTAACTTGGCACCATCCTTAAAATAATGGGCCCCCTCCCTTAACCTTAAGGGCAGAGGTCCAACTCTGCTGGCTGCTTCCCTTAACACTTCAGCCCTCAGCTTAAGGCTCCATTTCCCCTTCTATCTTCTCTCCTGGTAGAAATATTTTTAATTAAATTTAAAAAACTATTAAAAATTCTTCTTGGAATTCTTCTTCCAAGTGAGACATAATTACAACAGTCAAAATAGTCCAGGAGGGGGCCTAAAAAAGGGGGGGGGGTCGGTTAAAATCACCACCTCGGAAGGGTTCTAATTCTGCTTCACTTAAAGTTTGTTGTATTGAGGGGAAGTATCATGTGTTGTATGCACTTTTACTTAGCTTTAATCTTTGTTGTACCTTCATTAACATATATATAGGGAATTGTAGTTGTTGCCTCATTGCTTGAATGGCAGGTTTTTCCTTCCCATTCATAAACTTCTTCAGCTAGCGCCCGCAGTTCTGTCTATTTGTAAGAGACTGGGGAACGGTTAACATGTTAACGTTTTTCCTGTTTGAATTTTCTAAGAAAATTCACCTAATTTACTCAATTCTACAAAGCTAACATCACAAATGTTTTCTATATGTATTATGATAAATATGATTATTATCAGGGTGAGTTAGAAACAACTCTATGCTTTTCAAATAATGTAATAAAAGCCTTTTTGTGAGAACAAAGGAAAATAGTGTGGATTTTTTTGTTGAATTCCTAATTGAAAATATTCCATATATGAGTACAAGGGAAGGTAATGGTTCAATTCTGTTCACGGGATCAGGGAGTGGGTGGCTCAGGTGGCCCAGTGTGGGGAGGGGGTCAGGTCAGGTGGTTTAGGTAGGGCATAGTCTGGTGGCTCAGGTGGTCAATCGTGTGTGGGGTCAGATCAGAGGTCAGGTAGTCCATGGTCCAGTGGGGATCAGGTCATGGGGTTCAGGTGATTCATGATCTGCAGTCAGTATAGAGGTCAAGTTGTCCATGATTTCAAGGTATGAGTCAGGGTGTCAGGTAGTCCACTGTCCGGCTTGGGTCAGGTGTAAGATGGTTCATGATACAGGGAACGGGTCCAAGTCATGTGGATAGGAACAGGCTTTAGTCAGTATTGTCTCGTAATGTCAATGAGAGGCTATCTTGCTTAGTTAAGTTTCCGGTTATGGTTTCTGATACCTCGTATGCGTGTCTGTGCAGCCATGTTTCTGTCCGTCTGTCCTTAATGACAGAATGTCAGAATAAGGCTCAATGCTCACTAATACGACAATGAGATTTGTGAGTTGACACTCTAAGTTGCGACCGTGAACTAGTTTATTCAAGTTTACATGCATTAAATTTGAAGACTTGTGTTATTAGATCGTAGAAATGTATTTTAATTGCTTCTTTTCTACAAAAGAGCAAAGTAATTAAATTGAAGGATTCTTTTTCTAACAAAAAATTCGGTATGAAATCATTTAAATTAATGAAAGATTGAAATGGAAACTTAAAATTTGGTGAAAGGAAAGGAAACATTTGTGTCATTGCTCGCTATGAGGATGCAGAAGAAGGGCACATGTAAATGTTCACCCTTGCTTTCTTCTATCCGAGACAAGAAGAAGCAGTAGGTAAGGACTTATAATTTCAATTCCTATCAATAGAACTCTTTTTGAAAAACTGCTATGCGTTATTTATTGCAAACAAAAGGGATATTCCTGACAGGCAATCATCATAAAAAATATTGCATTCAGTCCAAAAAAGTTTTATAAAAACACACTCTGAATAAACAAACGTCATTTCAGGCTCTATGAAGTGTAGTTCCCTTTGTTTTGATTGGTGGCTCGTTAGAGTCACCGTAATGGTTGATTGACGATTTTTGGCCCAAAATTTTGGGTCCATGGTGGGGACCTACGAAGGCTTTTTGTCACTTAGTGACTGTACATGGGGATTATGGTTCTATCTGCAGGTGGTGCGGTCACCTAACCACTATATGTTGTTATCAAATTTTTTGTTGCTGCAGGTGGTGGGGACCCTAAAACCTAGTATACAATACACTTCGCTCCCCTTCGCCCCCTCCCCAGCAAGGAGCGAAGGAAGCAAACCACCATTGCCTAGATAAATATGGGATTTCGATCCCTCACTCCTTGCCAAGCTAGGCATGGGGTTTCCCATCCATCAAGCTCAAATAGGAGGTATAGAAATGGAGGGGGGTGATGGTCGGTAATGTTTCGTAATGTTGGCGGTCCTGTTTTAGAAATTCATACTGATCACGTTTTTAGAAATTTAATGTGTTGTAGTGATAATCTGAAACTTACCTAAAAGGTTTTAAGTATTGGTTAATTGAATAAAGATAAATGAAGACAAAGTGGACCCTTTGCTTTTATCTTACAGCCTGTTCAAAAAGTACATTTAACCGCGGCGTTAAAGCTATGGAGTTGAATACAGGTTCAATAGGAATGGATGAAGAACCAACTCCTCTACACTTCTTCTCTTGGAACAACACAGCAGACACATCTGAGATATTTAGCACCAGTCCCCGTGATGTTCACAGTACAGATGATTTGGTAGAAATAGAAAAGATGATGTACTTTATCGCATTTCCAATACTTATCATATTCGGAACGTTTGGAAATGTACTTGTTTTTGTTGTGATGAGACGAGGATCATTGAAACACGTTTCTACCTGTTTTTACATGTCAATATTAGCTCTGGCTGACACAGGTAAGTCATTAGAATTATCCTTTAGTTTCTTCACGTTAAAAATAATACTTAAAAGTAAAATGTATGCTGGTAATGTTATGAATTTTTATGTCAAAAGCCATTGAAGTTATGAAGAAGTTTAATTTAATTAACACCTGTGCATTTCAGCTTGAACTAATTCAAGAAACTGAAAAAAATAACGCTGGTTGCACCGCTGTGAATATTCTATTTCATAGTGTCTCATGTATTACAGGGGTTCTCTGGTGTGGTTTCTTTTTTGGATGGCTGGAAGAAAACCCGTACATGAATATTTCACCGTGGACATGGACAGATTGCAAACTCACTTATTTCTGCTGGTATTTTCCTCGTCACCTTTCATCTGCATTGTTGGTTATTATGTCAGTAGAGAAATTCTTTGTTTTGTATTTTCCTCTTAAAACAAAAACAGTCTGCACTGTGAAAATTGCAAGAAGGGTGACAATTGTTGCGGCTGTTATTCTTGCTGCATATGAATCTCAGTTTTTCTTTATTATAAAAAAACACAAAGATAATTACTGTGAATACATAAGAGTTTCTAAAAGCTATGCAATGACTGTAAGTAGAATTGATGCAGTTCTTTATTCATTTGCCCCATTTGCAATTATAGGTCTTCTTAACTTGGCCATCATTTTCAAATTTGTTAAAGCTAAACTGCAAAGTGCACGCGCAGGCACAACTGAGTCGACCAATCAGGCCTTGAGTAAATCCGCCATAAGGGGAACTGCCATTTTGATAATGATTTCCACGACCTTTATTATTTTAACTGGACCTGCAGCCATAATATATTCAATTACAAATAATCCAAACCCGATACTGGCAGGAATTGTCTACATTTTCCTCTGTATGAATCATAGTATCAATGCCGTTTTGTACTGTATTGTTGGATCTAGATTTCGACAGCAGGTCATTAGGACCCTGAGTTGTTCAAAATGGAAGGTTCCTCATAAGAACAGAGAAGTAGAAAGGACTACAGGAAACTCTACAGTTTTGACATCCACTGGTTAGGCGATTTAATTTTTTCCCAGAACAACTATGTCATGCATTTGAAGAGTTAAAACGCTATAAGTTTATTTATTACCGACCACGTACGTAGTACGAGGGAAGGTTATGTTTTCACAGGTGTCTGTTAACGGAGGGGGGGAGGGTTACTCAGATCATACACACAGCCAGGGGGTCTGTCCAGTGGTCTGTCCAGCGGGGGGGGGGAGTTACTCAGCTCCTACACATAGCAATGGAATATGTGGGGTTCTGGCCCAGTGGGGGTACTCAGGCCCACAGCCGGAGGATACTCAGGCCCACATCTGGGGGGTTACTCAGGCCCACAGCCAGTGACCCTCCCCAGCTGTGGTACCCCTCTCTGGCTGGGTTACCCCCCCCCCCCGCCTGGGATAGGACAGCACAGCGAAGCACTTGCTACGCGACGGTCGGTATGCCTCTTCCGTTCAGGCAGGAGGACTTTCTTGTTAGTTGTTACTTTTGAACTTTGACAGGATGGTCGTATTACTGTTTAGTTGTTAACTTTCTATTTATTATGAGTGTTTGTTGTATTACCCATCACTACATATTATTCGTAAACTGTTAGAACTAGTTGAGTTCTTACCAATAACATTGTAAGAAGCATAGTGCTACAAACATTGCCAAGACACTTATCTATGCAGGGAAGGATCTTGTATACTGTTGTTATTAAGCCTATGAAAACTAAGACTGTTACAATAACATTTACTAGAATAACACATGGACGAAGGACATCACCACTCAACTATTACTGGATCAATGATGCTGTATTTAGTCTCTCAAACAGTATATTTATCAGACATTTTGATGTTTGAAGAGTTGAAACACACACTACAGTATTGTACTCCTGTGTAAATTATCTATACCTTTTGTATTTATCTAATTTATTACCATCTAAATGGGATCCCAAGTTGACAAACACGGCTGGTGAGCCTAATGGGATTATTCAGAAAAACTGTAGTCATTTCTTGGACAGGGCACCGTCACCGGAAGAGGGTCTTGTACCCGTCTCCGAGTATCTGAATGAGCCATCAGAGTGGTTGTAACCAATCACAGTTTACAGGTTAATACTCCAGTGGATCTGATAGACGAATGATGACCAGTCACACACTCCTCCAGGTAGTAGAGGATCCCGGAATTTTCCATATATTCTGTATTTCTTATTTTCTTTTAAAAATTTAGTGAGGCTAATGTTAAGTTTTATTACGTTACAAGAAAGAGTTGGTGAAAACTATTCATTCATGTAACTACTAAAAGTAATTAACTTCAAAGAATCATTTTAATCTTTAATTAAAACAAAATATCAATGTGAATGTTGAATATTTATAATTGAAACGAATAAAAAAAAAACAACTGAGAAACATGGATTGTTCCATTGGAGTTTTTCTGAATAATGAAAGTTGGTCGTACAAAAATACAAATGCCAAACTTATGTAAAATATCATAAAATGGGAGAGTTTTACACAAATACTATTTAGTATTTCCATTAAATACTCCACAGGAAGTTCCGAAATTTAGACTCTTAGGGGAGGATGTTAGAGCTAAAAGTAGACTTTTAAACATCCGGTATACCTTGTACAAGGGTATGTAGAACATGAATTCTTCACACATTCCATGAATCCATCATCCAATCAACAGTCCCTTGTCAAATGTACCCATAACCTTTAAAAGCCAATCAAATCATCTTGTGATGACATTATTAAACCAATTACCTGACCAAATATTATCTGACCAATTACCATGTAGGATGAGTGCCAAGAATCATATGAATCTTATCCCTACTTACACCCCTTTGGTTTGAAGTGTAGGATGTATTCCCAGTAAGCTGAGAGTGATTGCCTTTTGATTATCTGTTTAAAATAGCTCTAAGTGTGTGGGAGTATACTCCTTGCTGGAACCATCAGAATTCAGTAGAATATTCTCAGGTAGAGAGGAGGGATGCATCTTAAAGTCCCTCAATGGAACATACAACTCAATACTAAAGAATGATTCTGAACATGTCTAGGCCATTACTACTCACCCCTAGGTGTGAAGGTCAGTGCCCCTTGTTCAGGGTCATCCTGTTGTCTCTTATGTACCTGAAGGAACATGTAAATTGACTTAACCATTGCATGTAATGAATTTTACTTGAACTGCATGCAATTCCCTTTCATGCAAGGGTATTTCTTGTCCTCTGTTGTATTGCATTTCATGTACTATATCAGAGTTTTGTTGATTTAGCTGTGCACACCTAGCTGTATTTCCTGTACAACCCTTGATGTATTTGTATCATCCACTTATAATCATTTTTGTCCTGTAAATTGTGCCATGCCAAGGGTACCTAAAGTATATATTCTGTACTTAGCTGTGGTCTATCATTCTGTAATAGTGTAAATGATGCCAAGTTTTAAAACTGTCAAAATACTGCTTTTTGAGCTGTACTTTAGTGACCTGTCATAACAGCCTCTCAGGGTTAATCAATAACCTTTGGTTGTGCACATTTACAAATGTTGGCAGTTTGATTTCTATTTTAATGTAATCTCCCTTGCAGTCTGGAGAGTTGATTTAATAAATACTGCTGCAGAAAATGCTTGTTTGTGTCCCTAACTGATGTAGATCTTCCAGTAAGACTATTCAGATGTTGCATTGGCAGACACTGGTAGAGCCATCATCACCAAACCCCACAGCCCTCTGTGCTGAAAGAAAGCTGAATGCCCCTGCATCCCCTTGTCAAAGGTTACTAACCAGGGTTGGCAAATACCAGTGATATCTCATTGACATACATACACTCCGCAAAAAGTCCATATTTTGTGAATTTTCCAAAAAGTCGTTCAAGCTAATTCTGCATGGCAGCCAAAGAAGTCTCAAATAAGTCTAAATATTCACTGTTACATTTGTAAAAACTCCAGCAAATGATTATAATTTGCCAACGATTAGAATTAACAATATATAGAAGCTTTACACTTTTCCAGTAATAGAAGCTGGACGAAATAACTTCATTAGGGAAACTGTGTGTGACATGGTTTTACTACCTGTTAGATATGATGGGTAAATTTTCTTTTATATGAAACTTTGACGTTTTGTTATACAGCTTTTTTATGCTTGTGGATTTCTTAATGTAACGGTCATGGCTCCCTTGTCTGCCTACTCGGCTTCAGAATCCTTAGGTTTGACTCTGAGGAGTCAATGCACACTAGAAACAGTGGAAGGATTTACTTTTTGAAGAACTTTTATTTGGTACAAAACAGCTAAAACAGAAGAGAAGACAGAATTGGTAAATGTATTTTACAAAGCCAAAATATTTCTTATTTAAATTTGGAATAACAGAGGATAGATGTATTTTTTATTTTATAAGAAAAAACCAAAAAGGAAAAACCTCAGGGTATCCACATGTTGTAATGAAGTAAGGGACCTCAGTCCACATACCAGCCAATTAGGGAATCCTGAGTTGATACCAATAAAAGAGGAAAAACACAAACTAATTTGAGAGAGTACAAAATTCACAAATGTATCTGAGTAAAAAATACCTAAAATCAAACACATGGCATGTAAAAGCCAAGGTTTGAACACACTATTTGAAATCAAGGCTGTGAAATGCCAGGATTTCAGAACTTTTAAACAAGAAATTCAAATTTACACAATTTACATTGAATCAAGGCTACAAAAGCATTCCAATAAAACAGAGCTTTTACCCAGTAATTTACCATTGGAACATATGCCTGACAAAATACTAATTTTTAAATAGGAAATACATTGCACCTTAAAAATATTTAGAAAAACACTATACCTGAACCAGTGGTTCAGTTACTTCCAGGATTACTTCTGTTTTCACAAAATAATATTTAAGTCTTCTGGTAACCAACACCCAAACTGGCAGAAACCAATGCAGAGTCACTGGAGACTAAGACAAGTGTTTCCAACAGCCTGGAGAGAGATTCTTATTTCTTCTTCTTCTAGATGTTTCTCCAATCAATTTAAGGTCAGACATGATTTCTCTGGCAAAATGTAAGGGCATTTATATAAAAATGAAACTGGTTCAAAGGCCCATGCATGTGCGCCACTCATGCACCTCTCTACTCAGTTTTACTGTTAAAAATAATTCCCTGAATTTTGTCAACAATTTGGATAAAAATATTTCCTGAGATGTAGTCAAACAATAACACAGTGGGAGATTTATTTGATCAATTTGGACCAAGATTTCCTAAAATGTATAACACAGCATGTGATCGGAATTTAAAGGTAATCCAAATTGAGGGATAATTACAGTTCATTAGAGCATTAGAGAATTAGAACACCAAGTGTTGTTGCTCTGAATAAAGTGGTGGATCCTGAGTAGGGTAAAGTCTTTGATGAGAGTGACTGTTACGGCGATCGTTACATTCGAGTTTTGTCAAAATTCTTATATCTAATTAGATGAATTTGACAAAAAGAATTTTGAAAAAGTAGGATTCGAACCCTAGACCTACTGATTAATTTACTGACTGCTTTGACCATTACACCACATCTGTGGCTGTGAGGAACTTTATATATGCCCTTATTCATGCACCAGTGGTTCCATCTGATTCGTCTAATTAGACGAAAATCGCGCCGTTTTGAAAAAAAAACTAGATTAACCTGCTTTGGCCAGTAAAGAGGGGAGAGTAATTGGTGTGCTAAACATAGAAACAAATAAGCAGTGTAAGTTAATTGAGGTTTCCTAAATGGAAAGATTTCTAAATGGAACAGAAATATATTGAATTAGGGGAATCTAATAACTGTGTAAAGCGTCAGTTAGGGTCAATGTCAAGGTCCTCTCTGTTAAGGCCTGTTCAGGCCGAGCGTCAGCATCAGCATCATTGCTGGAGTCAAAATAATCTATCAAATGGGTTCCGAACCGATTTTCAAGTGGCATCCCATACGACGACGCTGCTGACGCTTGGTGTGTATGAGACAAGTATAAATCAATGTAGTCCTTCTCTTGACGCTGACGCTCTGTCTGAACGGGCCCTTACCTGTTTCTTACACAATAGATATCCAGGAAAATCATGATTTCCATTCTCTCGGTAGGATAAATATAATTTCGTAAGTGCAATTTACAATGAACTCATGTTTACTGGATGAATCCACTCAATGTCGTGTAATTATCGATTGGGCTCATATATTGAGATCGCTCTTCAGTTTCACTTTTCATTTTTGTTTCGTTAAGGTCTGTTTACACCAAAGAACCTCTACACAAAGACATGGAGCATCTTTTTTTCTGTGTTGTGCAGCTGGAAGTATCTGCATGTTGCCTTCTCACTCTGCTCTCATTCATTTAAGCTGGGAACTTTGCACTGTTCTTTAATCAATGATACGTGTTAAAATGACTTTAAATATGTGACAATCTTCATGAGTATAGCATGAAGTTTCTGATACAAAAGAATTAAAGTGCTAGCATAAAGAGAAAGCAGAGAAAATTTGAGTTGAAGTTTTATTGTTTGCAATGTGTCTTACAGCAGGAACACAAAAATGGTAATGCAGCTGCATAACATAGCTTGTATGCTGGCGACATGTCTTTTTGTTAAGGGTCTTTGCTTACACTTAGCGTCTGCGTTTGCATCAAGTTTTGTATTGGGTGAATAGTGATGCAAAAGCACATGCAGAGAAAGGGTTCAAACCCTTTCTTCATTTATATATATCAAAATGTTTGCATCACCATTAACACAATGTTAAAGTTGATGCAAACGTTGACATTGACGCAAACGCTAAGTATAAACAGAGCTTTAATGTTTGTTTTGCCACAGAATATTACAGTATCTGTATCTGCTAGATCTACATTGAAAAACATTGTTGTGAATATTACTTTTCTTTTACTACACAATCTGCGCCGGAATCTTGAACATCAGGAAAAAAAGTGAACTTTCCACCTGATATATGCTTTAGATTTTTAATCTTTACTTGAAATCAAAGAAAGGAAACAGTACGTAGAAAGGACTTTTAATTTGAATCCGGACATTGGTACGTAGCATCTGCTTTACGTGTAAATGCATTCCATATATTTTTCAATTTATGTTGAGGAGAAATTCTTTTTATTGAGATTCAATTGACATGTTGTAGATTAAAAAGTGTAATGACATGTAGTTAATGAATTTTTAATAGCGAAATCTTAATATTTATTTCCCAGAAACTGCTCAGCATATTATCATGGATAATACTTCGCTGCACTTGCTGTCCGGGAACGATACGACTAATAGCCCAGTAATGCTGAGCACAACCTTGAATGATACTTATACTCAAGATAAAGATCATCCGGTGGAAATAGATAATATGATTTTAATCATTTCGTATCCAATTTTAATAATATTTGGGACGTTTGGAAATTTACTAGTATTTGTTGTGATGAGAAGAGGATCATTGAAACATGTTTCTACTTGTTTTTACATGTCAATATTAGCTCTGGCTGACACAGGTAAGACATCAACTATACTTTTACAGGGTAAACTCTGCTACTAACCAATTTCAGTGGGTGTTTAAGTGACATTTGAATTTTAATCCTGCGGCAAAATTCATAATTACTATTTCACGGATAGTATTCAGTATGGGATGCGGACCCTTGTGCCTGACAAAAGTCTTATGACCTCGTGACCAAAAATAGAAAATCAATAGGAAAAATGGCACCTTGAGTCCCCTTCAAGTTTAATACAAATCTATCAGCTATTATTTGGTAATAAAAAAATTTAGACATGTTGTTGCAACTGAAAGCAGTATAATTTATTTTTGGGTATTTGGCCAATGACTCACTATTCCTCTTTGTTCCACATGCATACTGACCAATGGTCCATATTACTACTTGTCAACAAATGGTTCCTCCTAGGAAGTACTCGGAGATTTATACTTTGTTCCCTGGAAAGTCTCAGGATAATTTTATTTTTGCTCAAGGCTAACCTTGTAAGATAGGAGTGTGTTAAGTTGTTCCTAGGAGGTAAGAAAGCAGGTTTGCATGAGATTATACTAGGAAATTTTTAATGGTTCAACTGAGGTCGTTCAAGTGTAATCGTGAGTTGTTTCTAGGTTGTACTCAGAATATAGTATGGCTTAAAACAAGACTGACTCGGAAAATGATTCTAATTTGCAAGATTGACCTCGGAGAGTTTTTTAACAGAAACAGAAACACTCATGTTAAAATGTCACTCGGAGACGGGATGGTGATAACGAGAAAATTTGGTTTATTAATTGCTAACATGTGTAATGTCTGTCAAAAGAACTACCGACATTTTAATGAAAATTTCACTTAGATCTAAGCACTGAAATTGCATTGGTCTTTGTACATTCATCCTCTTTGATGTTTTACGACTTCATATATAGGTGCACCTAAGAGTGATGCTTGGTAGAGCTTAAACGTCAAAGACGATGAATAACTTAAAAAGTTTAGATTAACTTTGTGGTAAGGTTGGGTCTGACTGACTGAGAAACGAAAGTGTATTGAAATCTGATGTAAGGTGCGCGTTGGGCGTACCTTCCGTAGGTAAAAGAGAGTAACTCGGAGTCGAAGGAAAGTGTGTTTATTCTACTCTGGCTCTGCTAGCAGTGCGCTCATGAAAGGAAAGTGCATTTATTCTACTCTGGCTCTACTAGCAGTGCTCTATAAATACAGGTGTATCCCAGACAGCTATAGGCTGGTCCAGTTTGGCTATAGGCTGTGGGAAGAGCCCTCCCTGTGTGTGTGCTTAGGCACGTGTCGTACCCTGCACTGATTTGGGCTTAATTAATCTGATAAATGCACAGCTGTACCATGAGTGATGTCACAAGTCCAGCAGTTCACTGACTCATGATAATGGTGTAAGATCAATGACCGGGTTCTACCAGCATTTGAGCATAACCTACTACTTTCATTTCATAATTAAGATTTCTAAGGCTTAGAATAAATTTAATTATTTTTCCTTTATTGTTTTTACTTTCAGGTGTACTCTGGTGCGCTTACTTTCTTTCATGGCTAAACAAACAAATAAATCTGAATATTTCACCATTTACATGGACAGATTGTAAACTCACTTATTTCTGTTGGTATTTTTTTCATCATTTCTCATCTGCTTTGCTGGTTATTATGTCAGTAGAGAAATTTTTGGCTTTGTATTTTCCATTCAAGGCAAAATCTATCTGTACTGTTAAAACGACCAAAAGAATGACAATTGTTGCGGCTGTTATTCTTGCTGCATATGAATCTCAGTTTTTCTTTATTATGAGAAAACATGAAGATAATTACTGTGAATTTATCCGAGTTTCTGAAGGCTACACTATAACATTAAACAGAATTGACGCAGTTCTTTATTCATTTGGCCCATTTAGTATAATTAGCCTTTTTAATCTGGCCATCATTTACAAATTTGCCAAAGCTAAATTGAAAAGTGCGCGCGCAAGCATAACTGAGTCCACCAATCAGGCCCTGAGTAAATCCGCCATGAGGGGAACTGCCATTTTAATCACAGTTTCTCTCACGTTTATTCTGTTGACCGGTCCTGGTGCAATAATTTACTCAATTATTCCTGATCCAGGCCCCATAGTAGTGGCAATAGTCTACAATCTTACGTGTATGAACCACAGTATCAATGCAGTTCTATATTGTATTGTGGGATCCAGATTTAGACAGGAAGTCACAAATACTCTATGTTGTGGCAGGGTGAATCGTCAAAATAATATCAACTCCAACACCAACTCTGTTTATACAAGCCATTCAAATGTTGCCAATTCGAATTTATCTGTTACTAAAACGCTTGACGACAAGAGGTAATATGCAATGTATAGTAACGGTAACGGAAGTAGTATTTTTTTCATGTAAACATAATGAGCTTATATTGTTAATAAGAGGAATCAATCTCACACAGAC
>JBCAUG010598924.1:0-14311 GCA_038406175.1 Haplosyllis leylae | reverse complement strand
GCCTCAGCAACTTTCTGCCATGCAGCATTACGAATATAATCTTTTTTGTGACCAGCTGATTGTATGTCATAAATTTCCGGATACATCTGTATGACTTCAATCAGTCTAATTTTGAAATCATACTCCTCTTCGTCATCTTGTTGCTGCTTCTGAGTTTTTTTAGTTCTTTTTGGTGGCATCTTCTCAAAACGTGGTCCGAAAGCCGTTAAATTACGATTTTCGCGCGCTTAATTAATATTTGTGACGTTTAACGCAAAGAAAACAATAATGTCTTAAGTTAAAACAACGTTGTTTATGTGCTCCACTTAGTATGAGCATCAAAACAATACCACGTGGCATGTTTCTAGAGCGCGTCCTAAAAAATTTATGCAATTTAACGCACAGGCGAACGCAAAGTAACCTGTTAAGTGTAAACACTCTGGTAACGCAAACGTTGACGCACACGCACACGCAAACGTCAGGTGTAAACAGAGCTTAAGTTTGAGCCCTTTCGAATTGAGCGTAATCGATATTTACTGCTAATGTGCTGCCAACCTATTTGTTAGTGATGTCGCTTTCGTTCAATGTGAACGTGCATTTTTGACTCATGGTTCCAGATGTTATCTCCACAAATTAACATTTGTTGGAAAGAAATTAGTCTTGTATTACATACAGGTTAAATTATTAGTTAATCATAAAAAAGAGGAACAATTAATTTCAATGTGATTCTTATTGAGAGAGAAAGAATTAAATTTCACTAATTTTGTCGTTTCAGTATTTGCGTATCCAGTTTCAACATTGGAATTAATGTGCTGAAGTTGACGAAGCGAGATGGTGATTTGGATATGATACGACTAGCACAATATTGATATCCTGCCTAAGTTAAATGATACCGAGGTGTACGTACTGGTGGATAAATATCAGTATCAAATGTTATAAAGTTACAAGAGGCTTCCTGGCCGCTGTCCCAGATCATTTCTGAATGCCGAACATTATTTTGTTGCTACAGGAAAGAACATACTTACTTTTACGAGTATGTGAAGTGAAGGATGATGCTAGTCCTTATACATGTACAAATTTCTAGCACGCTTGTTTATCATTTCTGTGATATGTTTACATTCATTTTGTGTTGTGTTGTGTAGATATGGAATTGTGATCAAAAGATACAACCCTATTGTTTGTTGTGATAATAATTTGCTGTTTGTGGGCTCATTACGGGATTTAATTACAAAGAATTATGTTTTGAAAGGTGCAGAATTTATGTAATATGTAATAATCCGTCCATAGGATCACTGCCTGTGTTATTTGAGTTTTTCACGATAAGCGAATCTGACAATAGAATGCAATTTTTAGAAATTACCACAATTTAATTTGTAAAGGTAATGATTATTTGATATTTCCTGGTCCTGCTAGATTGTGTGTACGTCATCAAATAATTAAAACATGCAATAGCAAGGAGTAGAAATCCACTTCTAGATCTGTCAGATCTGCCAAAAATGCGTATCGTGAAAAACTAGATTGTTCTCAATGTACTGGTTATTGGTAAATAAAAACACAAAATAAGTACATCTTATGTTTTTATAAAATTCTAAAATGTATTTATAAAGATCTTAAAATACAAAAAAGAATCGTTGTTGTATTGTTCATCTTTCTCCGTTATTGCTCTGATCACGATATATCACAGATATTAACTAACACACATGAATCATGATACAATACATTAGGAAATCATTATTCATGGCACTTGAAATACAAATGTAAACAATCAAGTCTGTGTTTTCGATTAATCTCAGCTTGAGGATGAGTATTCAGCTTGAGCTTCGAGGGAAAAAGACCGCTCGTACTTAAATGTGCGGTCTTGCCAAGACAAGACTGCAAATTTACGTACAAGCGGTCTTCCCCAAAACCCCTTTCCTGCAAGACCACTTATTTACATATGAGTGGTCTTTTAAAAAGACTGCCAGTATGTAAATATGCAGTCTTGTATGTTCATATAAATACTGCACGTGCTTAAATTTGCGGTCTTTAGTTTTTGAAGACTACATACGTGAATTTGTGGTCTTTTTTTCTGGGCAGAAAAGACCGCTCTTTACATATGAGTGGTTTTTTGGCGGGTAACTCGGCCCAATGTTATTGTTTTGGTTCACCTGAAAGACCGCAAATTCACGTACGAGCGGTCTTTTCCCGTCGAAGCTCAAGCTGAATACTCATCCTCAAGCTGAGATGTACAGGATCCACTCAAGTCTTGAGATTTTCGCGAAGAGAATTTTTCTGACTTTGACAGTACGAATCTATGTAATAATCGTTAATTTAAATCATATAATTCATATTAAAAATATCAAGGAGTGCTGACTCGTATGCAGAGAAAAAGTTAATTATGAGGCCTTGACTTTTTTGCACAAAGATCCCGATATCCTTTTTTGTACCAATGCCTCTGACCTTTTCGCACTAGACCCCTCAAGAACTCTGACCTTTCTGGACTGACACTCTTTCTAATGCTGACTTTTTTGTACGGATACTCCATGCCCGAAATCTGATGTTCTCCACCACATTCAATCGAGTTTTCCCCAAATTATACAAAATTGGCAACGTTGCCAACAAAGGCTGAGCTAAGTTGACATTTGGTTGTCAGCCTGAATCTTTGTGAGCCTTGTAAGGTCATACTCCAAAAAGTGAGGTAGTACATAAAACAAAGTTCAGTTCAGAGATCTCCTATCCAACGTATGTCTGCTTATCTCAGTCAGCAAGGCATTATTATAAATAAAGACTAACAGGTTCAGGAGGCAAGTTTTTGCTGAATTTATTTTGCCCTTCCCCGTGCAAGCCTTTGTTGGCAACGTTGTTAACTTTGTATAATTTAAGTAAAACTCGGAATAATCGTTCGACAGTAAGCTATCCATGCCCTTAATATATTTGGCGAATAAAACAGCCAATAAAAATGGTACATGGTACAAAAAAGTCTGACTTTTCCTCATCACCCTCACAAGGTTCACCATGCTTTCTGAGAAAAGACGAATAAGCCGAGCCAGCAATGAATCTATTATAGAAACAGCAATGTAAAATGTTCCTATTATGAATTAGCACTGACACCAGAACTCTTAAAATCTCATATTGCGTAACAGTTTCGGAAGCAATACATAACAGGTATAGAGAGTAAAACCTGTTGTGTCGAATGTTAAGCCGCAAACAGGTACTGAAGTCGTGGTATCTGTGATAGAATAGCCGTCGTTCTTAAAAAAGTATCTTAAATCATCTAATTAGCAACAGATTTAAAAGCAGAAAATTATATTGGTTGTCCAGTTATCTTTGGTTTTATCTCGACACAATCGTGAATCGTGTCAAAAATATAACATGTCTATCACAGTCATTCTGTCACCTCTCCGCAGCATCATGTAATGGGACCTTTCTCGGGAATAAGCGACGGTCCTGGGGAATGCAATCCTCGGTTCTGACTGTATCTACAGGGTGATAAACTCCGTTTGGGAGAATTTAGCTGCCTTTGTTTGTCATCTTTTACCTGTAAAATTACACCGAAACTTAAATATTTCCATTTGTTATAGTTAAATTTCTCAGAAAAAACGAGAAATGCCCACAGAAAAATGGTTTTGATCTGAATTACTAAAAGTTAACATAAAATACACGAAGCTATTCTTATCCCTGAAATGATATAAACATGCAAACATAACTCAATGGCGCATGAGTCGTTTTCCTCACAAAAGTAGATCTACCGGGTTTTTTTTTCTAATTTAGGGTTCGTTCTCACTGAGCGCTTATGATGTCTCAAACATCAAGAAAACAAGAAAGTCCTCCTGTGGGAACACAAGAGGCATACCGCCCGCCGCGTAGCCGACCTATCGGGGGGGACCTTGCTCAGGTACCCCCCCGCCTGGGGTACCCCCCCCCCATCTGGGATACCCCCCCCCCCGTGGACGGACAGACACCTGTGAAAATATTACCTTCCCCATTCCTTGGAATGCGGGCGGTAAAAATTATTGTCATTTCGCTCAGAAATGGTCTGACTACCCATTGAGTTACTTCCGCAAACGTAATCACTTAGGGGTAATAAATTTCTCAGAAAAAAAAGAGAAATGCCCACAGAAAAATGGTTTTGATCTGAATTACTAAAAGTTAACATAAAATACAGAAAACTAACCCTCATTGAACATACTACTTACATTGTCAGATGAAAGATCGTTGATCAGCGACTTTGAAGTAGTATCATCAGTTTTAATCGGACGGAAGACAGAGCTATCAGTTTGTGACAACACCTGCTAGGAGAAGGTTTGAAGTGTAATAGTAATACGGTGATCTCAAAACAATTTACTACAGAAAACAAGTACTCTTTGTGTGCTTTCCCAATTTTTTAAATGTTTTCATTACGTGTTGACCTGCACAACAATATTTTCCCAAATTTGAAAAAAGAAGTCGACCTTAAATTTCAAAAACAAATAAAACAAGAAAGTCCTCCTGCGTGAACGCAAGAGGCATACCGCCCACCGCGTAGCAAGTACCCCCTCCCGGGCAGAGCCCTGGCTATGTGTATGATCTGAGTACTGCCCCCCCCCCTCGTGGACAGACAGAGTCACGCCTGTGAAAACATTACCTTTCCCGTCGTACTACGTACGCGGGCGGTGATATAAGAATTGAACATGTTTTCAGATGAGACTGGAGTGTTGTTTATTGAGGGAGGAATTCTTCAGTTTATATACTGTCACATTCTGAACAACGGAAGCGTTGCGGACAACGTGACTATAGGAGTAACACCAGGAAATACGTACATTAAGTATTTCTTGCAATTCGGCTTTCAGGTGAATAGGTATAATTTGCCCGCTAGCGTTATTGTAAGGAAACCTTTTTAATTAGCTTGCTTTGATATGAAAATTATATTTCCTATCGTTTAGATGATGACAACTGCGCCAATGTTATATGTCAAAACGGTGGTACCTGTAACGACCTGTTGGATGATGGTTATGAGTGTAATTGTCCTCCCCAGTACACTGGCACGCACTGCGAATCTGTGATCCCAACCGACCCGCCTCCCACAACACCCACACCCAGGCAGCTACTACAACTCTTGACCCTGACTACTGTTGGTATTGTCGTAAGTATTACAATTCATGATATTTGTAAAACATCAGATCTAATCTGTCTTCTGGCTTGTGGCTACTTTGACTATTCGGCCACACATAATTCTGTACACTTCAGAGCGTGCTATTGGTGATCGTTAAGGTTTCATGCATGAAGTTAGACAACATGCCGCATCTAATTTTCCTCTCAGTTACTCCCATTTGAACTTTATTTTTACCATCACTATTTGTATCAAAACTCACTTACGATTGATCTCGGTGCCATCCACGGTAACCTTCCAGGTCTCATCAGTCGGTGACAGTGTATGGACTCGTACAACACACCATTGAGACTACTGTTTGGGCCTTAAGTTTTTATGTCTCGGAAGATCGACTGTAGTCAGATTTTAAACTGTAGTTCATGATATCGCATTAATATGCAGATGACCCTGTGTGTGATTGTCTGGGAGTGAACGCCATAAATCCGTGTCCTCCATGTTCGACCCCAGGCACTTGTTACCCAGGAAACCTGCACCCGCACTACCTGGAAGCCGAACGTTCCTGTGAGTGTGACGAAATTGGCGGATGCTTTGAGTTTGACTGTGAACCCCCGCTGATTTATCTGGAATGCATCAATTCATGTGCATGGGACTTCATAGAATGTCCTTAGATGAAGACACGTTATTCCAGATTCATAATTGTTGTTTTTCAAAATTTTATTTCATGTAACTCAGCACAGAATTTGAAGAAAAATATTGTAGCATAAAAAAATAAGTGTTTGTGATGATATGTTACAATTGCTGACACGTTTCAGTTGAGTTTTACTTGCGATTTTCAACGTACTAGTTGGCGAAAAAGGGTTGAAGAGTACACGGACGAGATATACATATGTTCAGTTCAGACCGGAGAATTGCACATGTGGAGTAAATATAAATTCGTCTGTATGAATGACATTTTGGTAGTATTATGCAAGATAATGGATAATTACTTTAAGTATCCAATTGACAAGACTCACGTTCAGTGGATTTATTAGCTGTCCTAATAGTCAACCGACAGTTATTGAAAGTTCGACGGCGATACAGGAACAAAAAAGTAGTCCCGCGTGAACGCAAGAGGCATACAGCCCACACCGCACAGCCATCCTGGCTTCGGCAGGGGGCGGGGAGAGGGGGGTACCCTGTCCAGTCTGGTCTGGTCTGGGTCTTGTCACATGTTTTTTAGCAGTGGTGACTAATGCACAAGGAAGCCTTTCCCGTTTCTTAGATTAGGCTATTAAATGAAGCAAGATCTGTAAATTTTCCACTACGTGTCACGTGCCTCCTAAAACACTATATCGATTGTTTGATGCAAAATCATTGACTGCTTTTACATCCTATGTTATTGACCACAACTAGCAAGAAATATAAGTGACAATAATATCGGGTAGCGAATTTTCCGCAACCTTAAAACACCTCTCCACCACTTGTAAATATCACATTAAAGTTAATTAGGTTATCAATTGGAATTTATTTGATACAAAAATCGATATTTAAAGTTTAGTTGTTCAAGCAAATGAAAATTATATAATTTAATATTATTCTACCAAAGGACCTTTGTGAAGCTCCTATCTCTGCGATAAGAAACACCTTGAATTCAAATCGGTTACGAAATGTTCCGTTCTGTTACGTACACGAGAAGTTCTCTGAAAGCTATATTCTGACACTGAAGAGTTCGGAGAAATAGATACAAACAATACAAGTTTCCACTAAGAATCATGAACATTATTTCGCATAAATAGGTATATAACTAATATTAAATCTCTGAAAAGTGTCGTGCTGTGAATGCAATCGAAGTTAAGGACAAACTGTACCAGGGAATGCACATGAATTGGTACATTCTAAGTAGATGAGACCATCTTCACAGTCAAATTCAAAACATCCACCAACATTATCACATTGACAATACCTGTAATGAATATATTCTATTGGTGAGTGTGTTGATACAAGCTGTGCACTGATACTGAAACTGGAAAAGATAGAACATTTCTAGATACACATGATAAAAGACTGATTTGCCTTTGCATACGAGCCAATACCGTCGAGTAGATAAGATCCAAAGCTCATCCACTCATCTACTTAAAATGTAACTTTGAACTCATCTTGAAAAAATCGATTACCTGTCCTCATTGGTGCCATCAGCAAAGACGTAGTGGGGTCGTAGATTACCAGGAAAGCAGACACCGTCGTCATCCCCCGCGCATGGGGGGCATGGGTTGGGAGCATAGATTGTCTGACAGTCGCATGGGCCATCATCTACAGGGACAAATGATTAATTAGGTTTGCTATGCATTGGAATGTCTAATCTGTTTTTTAGTTGACTACTGTGATATTCCTGTGATAATTTGTTAAATACGTCTGCATGAGTAACTTTTGGTAGTATTATGCAAGATACTAAATGATTAAATATGCAGTTTGCAAGAATTTATGAAGCAACTAGATTTGAAAAAACTTACTACAATATTCGCAGACATCGGGGTCTGGTGTTGGTGTTGGTGTTGTTGGGGCTGCGGTGGTAGTTGTGGTACCGGCGGTCGTTGACGCTGGTGTTGTAGTGATAGCTTCCTCACAGAACTCCCCTTAGTATCCAAAAAGACAAATAAACTTAGATTTTATTAAAGTTTGTGTTGGTTTTAGAAGTGGCAGATTTGCTGAGTGGGGATCGTACCTTCAAATCCATCAGCACAAACGCACATGAATCCGTCTTCAAACAGATCGTTGCAGGTTCCCCCATTTTGACACGTGATGTTAGCGCAGTTGTCTTGGTCTTAAACGAAATTCATTGAGATGTGTTATTTGCACAACGAGCTTTTCTTGACTAATAATATCTGTAATATGTTTCTGCATTAGGGTAGAAGGAAAATAGTATGCATATCGTAAAAAATGTTATGAATGTACATCTTATTTTGAAAGCAATAATTGCTCAAATTGAACCATAGGAAGATGACTACTTACTTCCGGGAAAACATCCAAGTGTAACATTGTCGGGCAATGATCCATTGTTGAGAATATGACAGTAAATGAATGGAATTAGCCCTTCAATATACATCACTGCTGTGTCATCTGCAAATAATAACTAATTAGATATTTTTATATCTACTTCTGTCAAACAGTGAGTTTACAAAACTGAATGTCTACCAGATATTTCGAAAATTTATATTCTGAGATGCTTAAGCGGGACACATACCAGGATAGCCTACTACAAGTCCTTCGTAGTAAGATGGACTGGGGTAGGTGTCACTGGCCACGTAAAAGTTTACTGGTCCAATATCTGGAGAAAGCTGGAAAAGTACACCAAATATACATATTGGTACAGAAGTCATCCCCAAAAGGAACTGTATCACCAGGTACAAATTGAACAAAACTTTTGAGGTTGTACAAATCATTGGCGGATCTAGGGGGCAAAGGACACACCCCGGCTAAAATTTCTTTATTTTCATGCAGTTTGTGGAAAAAATTGACAAAAAAGTAGGTTGTCGCTTCCTTTACGGATTGGTGCCCCCTCTGGGAAATCCTGGATCCGCCACTGCAAATTGCATGAAATGCCTACTTTACATGTCGATCCATCGTCCGGAAGGAAGACTTGACAGTTGACGCCCTCTCCCGGCAGGAACACTCCGTCTGTGGTTTCGTTGTTCACAACAACAGGAGCTAGAAAAATACAACCAAAACATGAAATTCCTTAGGTGCCAACCAAAATGATTTTACATTGTGCATGACTCTCAAATTTATCATGTTAATTTCGCAAACATTTGTGGAGAGGTGCTAGAAGTACTTGGAAATGCAGCTGAAGTGAGCATTCACTTGACCCTTTGCCAAATCACAATTATATATAAGAAAGTCGTCCTGCGGGAAACCGCGAGATGCATACGCAGCGTAACCTGTCTGGGGGTGGGGTGGGGGTATAGTTGGCCAATACAAAAACTACTTTTAACATCAATGACAATATAACTCTACCGTCACATGTGCTCTTTTTGATAGATTCTATGATTGATTCGAACTCATCAAAATTCTCCAATGAATAGTAGTGAATGCAGTCAGGATCTGTCGCAATTGCCCGTAGTTCTGTTTCTCTGAAAAACATTATGGAACAAGACATCACGGATGAGCGATCCAGTTCACATGCACTAACATTGACATGACGTGCTTTCATGCAAGTGCCCCCTACATTGATCACAACCTATATTTTTATCACCCGCATTCATGGTTTGCAAGAAGGTAAAGGGTTCAGTTATATGTCCGTCTTTCCATTGGAGGATGGGTCCAGTCCCATTGCATCATCGGATTAGGAGGTACTCCACCCAGCCTCCTGCACCCAGTCCCATTGCATTATGGGATAATGCCCTGCCCCATCCCTCTATTTCCATTGCATCATGTAATCTATTGATAAGTGGACAGGTGGCTTTCTACTGAAAGGCTTTCTTGTTCTCAAGGTCAAAACTTGAGAACTAAAACCAGTAAGAAAAGAAGAAAGGAAGATATTTGAAAGAGTTTCTACTCTTCAAATCCCACAGTAAATGGCAATATGCTTTTGATTACCGTAAACATCAATTGACTTGAAATATATTTTGATTCTGATACCTGATGCTTGACCCAACACTGATAGCAAATGATGTGATGAATGCGTCGTGAACTCTCTGTGCCGCCTCAATAGTGGCCTGCTCATCGGCAGATACGCCATCTGTTAGGACGAATGCAATCCGCTGGAACGTTCCGTCAACGTCTCTGGGGCACAGATCCGGCTACAAAGAAAACTTGTGTACAAATTGGTCAAAGAGTTTTTCAAGAAAATAAAAAATGTATAGATTTGGCGTTGTTCATAACAACTGGAGCGGTCAGCGGCCCCTGCGCAGGAAATTCTGGATTTGTTCCTGTTGCTGGCAGCTCATTATCACATCATATGTTTTTAAACCTACCCCTGTGTTATGCTGTGGACCTTTACGAACTGTGGACTGCACTACGAGCAGTTGCCACAGAAGTAAAAAAAGTTGAAGTTGGAAACTGAAAATATATCAACTGTGAAAGTGTGTTCAGGATTTTGAGTTATGTGATTGTATTCTTACATCATACGAGATGTCGACCAGGTCGTCCAGAGCCTCTGCGGTCTCGGTGCCTCCTGTCATGTAGACTATATTCTCCACAGCTTCAATAACTTCTTCTTTAGTGTCGTAGTCGCACAGAAGGAATTCAATGACACTGTCTGTGAAGGATCAAGAGTAATTTTGAGGCCTTTGTACTTATTTCAATTGCACATAACTAACCAGAATAAATTCAGGAATAAAATCTTTGGAGCTCAGTTACCGCTGGCATATTGTTGTACGCCAAATCGGTAGTTCTCAGGAGACACTTCAAATGCATCCACTACTTCAATAACGAAATCTCTGACTAATTCAAAGTTATCAGCTCCAATAGATCCACTACCGTCCAACACAAAAACGATGTCAGCTCCACTGGCCGTCTCACAGTCTACAAATATAATGTAAGAATCTTGTGTGATGAAACTGTGGAATTACATTTTAACAGAAAGGAATCTGAGCAATTCAATTTTCCTCAGGCCGGTTAATCGAAATACATATTTTATATTATTCGCAATATTTCATAATTTGTCTAATGTTGTAAAATTTTTGTACTTTCTTGAAGAGTGTTGGCGCCATCAATGAAATCTTGTAACACTCCATTTGGTCGGATGAAATCCACCCAGAATTGAGCCTGAGTGTCTATGTCTCGCGGAATAATGTAATCTCTGCCAGCCTGAAATAAAGTTATGTATCACTTAGTGCATTTTCTACATCTTTTCAAAAAGGAGATGTAGTAACCCCGCAATTAAGTTTAAAGGTTTCATAGCAATGTTGTATAGTTATTTCTGGGGAGAATTACTGGTTGAAATATATCCTTGAGAATTTGTTCAAAGAATATCAGAATAATTTTTCTAACTTTTTTCAGTTATAAATACAAGTTATTATGCCAACAAATCTAACCTGATCAAAAGTGTAGAGGAATGTAGCGAGAGCTGAATAAAGCGGTTTCCTCAAATCCTCCCATGTTGTCTGATACCAGTCAATGTTGTAAAGGGCCGGTGCATTCAGTATAGCTTGAATGTGTATGTCTGTTGCAGGGTCGATAGGGTTTTTGGTTTGTTCGTACATTGCTTCGTCTATCTGTTGAAGCAGGAAAGAGAGTGAATATCTTACGCACAGAAGGGATGTTCTAGAAAATGAGTTTTGTTACATTTAGAATTTCTTTTCCTGAATAACATCCTGCCGTAAGGTAAGATGGCTGCTTACTTTCCAGATGCCACCATCGTAATCATCGGGATAAGTGTCTGCGGCCTGTCCGTCCTGTGTCTCCACGTAGGCCATACGCCTTACAAATTCTTTATCATCTGGGAAGATACAGGTAAACTGAAAGAGGAGATATAGTCTTTTTAAATGAAATTTTAATGATTGGAACAGGAACAAATGATACTGTTTAATGGTGAATTTAAGAATTTTAAGAGCTTTGAAAAGTCCTTGTCCTGATATTCATTTCACCAGTTCGCATGTAACTTCACAAGACTCACTCTGATCTTCTCTATGGAAGCCTCAACTACACTGTGGCCGAACGTCTCAGGTACAATGGTGTCATCGTTCTGAGCCCAACATCCAACAAACAGCATCAACAATCCTAGTATGTGCCTCATGTCTGTCTTGTGGGAATATTTCGTAAGAAACTAAGTAAGTTCGTCTGAAGTGGAATAGATCGAAGACTTATTTGCTGCCTGAGCCTGGTTTGACTGATTATTACATTGTAATGAAGAAGTAAAATCATGGAAGTTAATTGTTCAAAATATTGAGACCACCATCCACTGTTGAATTTACAGATATATGTCTGCAGTAGCAGATTTAGTTTAGGGGAAGTGACACGGACAATGGGAGCATGGTCTTCTGTACAAATATGTGGTAGAAAGACGGCCGTCAGCGGCAGCCACATAGAATTCATGTTTCTTGGTCGCCCCTGCTCAGTTTCTTTCCGGATTCGTTCTTGATCTGATTTCAGAACCAGCCAAGAATTGTGTTCGGAAGCATGTGGTTTTTTTTGAAGAATTGTTTAATAAAAACCTCTTCGCATTTAACCTTATCTTCCAGGAAATGATTAAGAAATTAGAATTCGAAGAAAAAAACTATTATTGCCGTCGTTAGTGGATTGTCAATTGTTGAAAATATTTAAAGAAAACCACTGACATCAACAGCGAGCTGATGGAGACGGTGGAAAAGGTAGGGAATGTAACTTACTTGTGAGGTGCTGCTGAATCTGTTACGCACATTACAACTGTTACATTTAAATATGTGTTAGTTTTTGCTTGTGAGAACTATACAGATGCAAGAATATTAAATTATTGATAAATGGGAGTTTTTTACCATTCGTGACGTTTTTGGTGAAGCAAATTTAAAATGGTGAAGTATCATAGACTGATAAGAAGTATACATTTGCGTAATTTCATAAAACATTCGACAAGAAGACCCTAATTTACAGCTTGAATTCGTCCATTCGCGATACTTGGATTTGCTTTAAAATTTAAGTACATAGATTGTTCATTTAGAGTTGCGATGAGCTAAAATTTGTTGAATACCTCAATCATTGGAGAAATTGTGAGGTTTCTGTAATTTCACTCAGCTGAACTAAGAAAACGTTCACATCTTACTTATTCGTGCACAGGATTTTATGCGATAACTTTTGGTGTTTGAAAAGTTGGTAGTTTTTGATCGTAATATCTGACAACACGAGTTATCTATCTATCATGCAGCGCCTGAAGTTCCCAAGGCACAAAGTTGTTCAATTAGATCTATATACTGTTCTATTTTGAATTTCATTTTTTAAAAATCGCAATGTGGCACCAATATCAGAAAATGCTTCAAAGGAGAAAGAACTTCGAAAATCCATTATAAAGGTTAACTTGCTGTTTTATGTGTGACAGCAACGAAGGAAATTTGAAACATTGTTTTTAACGTAAATATGAATAAGTTGGAGTTAGATAATTCTCTAACAATAGGTTCGTTCTGGCCATAGTGTCAATCTTTCCGAAGAAAGTCACAAAACATGGTTTCAACCGGTGAATTAATGTCTCCATAGCGGATTTTAAAGATTTTTCGGCTGGAAACATTGTTTGGATATATTAATGATAAATTATTCTGTCTTAGATAATTTAAATGTTGAGCGAAGACTTAGGTGCAACAGGGCGAAGAACAACTTTCGAAAGAACTGATACTGCATTGAGAAAAACGCAGACCTTTAAACATTTTTTATTAGTAATGAAAATTTACATTCGAAGATGAATTGATTAGATAAAAACATTCTTGGGAATTATTGAGTCGAAAAAATTTATGATTCGTTTTCCTTTTTAGTCGTTTGAAATCCGGGGACTTTTTTTTTTTACAAATAATAAAACACTATTGTAGTTGGACATTTGCCCAAGATTAACTTTTGGAAATTTCAGTGTTTTTTATAGATACATCAAACTCTGTGTTAGGATTCGCATTGACACTTCAGAGCAGCATCGAGTTTTTCTTTCGCCCACTGAGCACTAAGTTTTTCCGTAACTCGTTCCATCAGGGCACTGTGAGCAGTTCTGCTCCTGCTTCTATACCTCTGAAAAAATATATATCCAGAAGTTTGGATTCTACATTATTTTGTATAATTATATGTATACATTTGCATTATCACACCTTTTGGTGGTGCGTACTTGCAAATTTAACATTACATACTTGTTAAACAATAATTGAGGATTATGAGACAAAATATGATCAAGAAATCCATAAATGCAGTGCACTTGCTCTATTTAACTATTCCTACTATGGTTTTCGGCTTTAATATACATATGTTCTCTGTAGATTGTATGTCTTTTATCTCTTCGAAAATGTGAATATATTGACATAAACTTACAGTGTAAGCGCATTTTCTCTGTGGCCATGGGTCTTTTGGCAGAATCAAACGACTCTCCCATTTAGGGGGAAGATGCAGCGGTGGTGCCATCTGCCTTCCTCTTCCTCGGTCTATTGGGGGCGCCGTGTTCAAACCATGAACTTGGGAAAAGACATCATGAAACAAGGTTATTAAAATGGCAACGTTATTGTCTTTATTTTGCGTTTAACACAGTTGGATCGGTTTTCATAACGAGAATGTTGACCTTACGCGGTCAAAGGTTTAGTCTCCGCAAGATGCTCCACACACTTCAATGATTGGGGAGGGGGGGTT
>JBCAUG010598813.1:0-14312 GCA_038406175.1 Haplosyllis leylae | reverse complement strand
ATGGCCATAACTCCACAAATAAGCTAGATAGACATATGGTTCAAAATGAAAAATTCTTTCATAATTTGGACTCAGCATGCCACCTTCATCTTGCATCTAACTTTTTATCACCACATTGTTAAATTTCATTATCTCTCTTACTCTTTAAGTCTTTATATCTGTATCAATTTTTCTCTATCATCTACCTACCTAAAGCAAAGTTACAGGTAAATTAAAACACATAATCAGATATGGCACGACACAATTCTGATAAGAATTCTTGTTAAATTTAATTCATGATTAACAGACTAAAATATCCCCACCAAATGGAGTCAGATGGGAGCAGGGGCCACATTGGTACCCTAACTGGTACCCCATCCATGATCTGGTACTGCATTCACAGTCTGGTACCCTACCCATGTCTGGTACCCCATCTACTATCTGGTATGCCATTAACTATCTGGTATCCCATCCATGTCTGGTATCCCATCCATGTCTGGTATCTGATCTATGTCTGGTACCCTATCCCTGTCTGGTACCCCATCCTTGTCTGGTATCCCACCCATATCTGGTACCCCATCCAAAATGGGTGTACCCCCTGGGCAGGACCTCTGGCCCCTGCTCCTGCCTGACCCCCAATCTGGCTCCCATCCCTACCCCCAATCTGGCCCCTGCTCCAATCTGGCAAGACCTCCCTCCCAGCTGGGATGTTTGTTTCTATGTTCATTTCAATCTCACCTCAAGTGGGTTCAATCTCACCTCACATGCTCCCCTCCATGCAAAAATAATATCTTTCACCTCACATGGAAAAATTCCCAAAATAGTTGTGAAGCAACCCCATTTCCATCAATAAGGTAACTGTCTAAGAGTCACCAAATATGCCCCAAACTTCAAATTAGCCCATTATCACCCATTCCCAGTAATAGATACCATCCAAAATGGCCAACAAGATTAGCTGATCAGGAATGGTGAATAAAGGTCCCCTCCACCTAAAATGAAATTTTGAGTTTTCTGAGTTTTTCTTGCTTTCTGAGATTTGTTTCATTCTCACCTTGCGTGGGTTCAATCTCACCTAGTGTGCACCACGTGAAAATAATATCTTTCACCACGCGTCCAAAAATTCCCAAAATAGTCGTGCAGCAACAACGTTTCCATCAATAAGGTACCTCTACGAGTCATCAATTAATAGTTTACTTAATTTTAGACGTCAATGAATGCAGTGGGACTAATGATTGCCATGCAAACTCAGTTTGTTACAACACGTACGGAAGTTACTATTGTACTTGTAACGAAGGTAAGTTGAAACGAATATCTGATAACTGCTCTTTTGGCATCCAGAGAATTCTTAGTCTTTTAAAAGAACGAGTTACCTTCTTGTGAAATTTGAACAAAAAAACATCACAGGCTACAACGGCTCAGGAACTGGAGTAGAAGGTTGCACTGATGTAAATGAATGTACTGGGAACACTCATAATTGCGCAGATGAAGCTGATTGTACCAATACAGAAGGTGGATTTACATGCGAATGTAAAACAGGATATAATGGAGATGGGATACAATGCTCAGGTATTTTTTTCCTTTCAGGCAGACAAGTTACTTCTCTTCTATTTCTAAGTTTTTATTTAAATGCATGTGAAGAAATTCTCTCTTTTTGACTGTGGAACTTTTTTCTAGATGTAGATGAATGCAATGAAGCTGGGAAATGTGGCGAAAACTCACTTTGTTACAATACTTATGGGAGTTACTACTGCACGTGTGAAACAGGTCATTACATTCTGTGCAGACCATTTGTTTATGTAATATGCAGGGTTCCCACTCGCACTGGAAAACCTGGAAAATTGAGAGAAGTTTTTCCAGGCAGGAAATTTTTAAATGTTACCAGAAGGTCAGGGAAAAATCAGGGAATTTTGGTCCAGTCAGGGAAAAGTCAGGGAAAATTATATTAGTCTAGCTGATTATTATTGCTGATTTATGTTAATAAGCAGGTCTGCTGGGGCTTCTAAGTGCTATTTTTGCTGATTTTACCATGTATCAGCTTGAGTATGTTGCGGATTTTACCTTGATTCAGTTTGGGTGTTTGTAGATGGAGATGGGGGGCCTGTCCAGGCAAATGAAAGGTACTATTATTGTCTTCTAATAGCCAAAAGGGCGTCTTGAGAGGAGCTCAGATCACTGAGTAATTGGGGTTTTAATTTTCGAAGTGAGGGAAGCCATGACGACCTTCTTGCTTGTTACTAAAAAAGCATTGTGATGTCATGCATATGTGCAAAGCATATGGATAAAGAATGAGAGGATTCCCTTTGGGAAGGCCGGCAAGGAGCCAAGGCAATGGGGTAGCAGACAACATTTCAAATCCATCGAAATATGCTTTAATTCAAGCCATCATGGAAAAATTGCTGTGTAGTTAGGTGGAATACATCCATATCTATGTACTGTCAAAAGTTGGTAAAGATCCCTGTAGTATTAAGGAAGTTATGGCCATGTGCCCCATTGCCCATGTGCCCCATCACCCATTTGCCCCATCACCCCTGTCCCCTCCCTGCATCTAGTAAGTATTGGCATTATTCACTGAATGTATTCACTGAGCACATGATCATGCACATGACCACATATGTTCACCATGTGTCAAATGTCAAAAGATGTCAAGTTGTCAAAAAGATGTCAAATGTCAAAAAGTCAAACACCTGGACTATGAAGGAGGTTCACAAAAAAAATAAATTGACATAATGAGGTTCACAGATATTGACATCAATTTTGATGTAAATTTTGATGATGATCACTAAAAACCCTCAAAATGTCCATAGAAAGTCTTTTTGGCTGATTTTGATGAGCTTCATGTGTGATGTCAAAATTGATGTCAATATATGTGAACCTCATTATGTCAATTTATTATTTTTTTTTTGTGAACCTCCTCCATAGTCCAGGTGTTTGACTTTTTGACATTTGACATCTTCTTGACAACTTGACATCTTTTTGACACTGATTTAAACTTAAACCACCTCAGCCCGTCACAGGGCTATTTCTATTGTCAAAATGGGTGATACAAGTAAAATTGGCGGACGATTTCCAGGATTTCAGAAGAGCGGAAGCAATTGTGTTGATATTGACGAATGCGCTACCGCAAAGCACAATTGTGACACGAATGCAGAATGCCAGAACACCGATGGCAGCTTTTCTTGCTCCTGTAAGAATGGCTTCTCTGGAGATGGGGTGCAGTGTGCGGGTAGTTATTATTAATATCTAGAACTACTAGGCCTAAAGTAGATTTGTTGCACTCATTTAATACTTCAAAGTTGAAAGTATTTTTATGTGTGCGCGAAAGATCGAAATTGTGCGTGTGTGCGTAACGTACAGTTTGCGCCGGGGGGGGTACCCAAATCATACATACACATAGCCAGGGGTCTGTCCGGGGGGTACCCCAGCTGGGGGCGATACCCCAACCAAGGAGGGGAGGAGCGGTACTCAGCCCCCCTCTCCCCTGGGTTAGAACAGCAGGGCGAGCGCTTGTTACGCGGTGGGCGGTATGCCTCTTGCGTTCACGCAGGAGGACTTTCTTGTTAGAAGAATTTTTAAGTTACTGAACTTCATATTTTATAATTGCGCTTTGAACAGAAAATTATTAATATTTTGCATTTCTTCGTAGAACAAAGTCGAGGCGGCGGTGGCCCAAGCCCTTGTATGAATGGTGGAACCTTCAGAACACTGCAGAATAAATGCGATTGTGAACCTGAGTTTTCCGGAAACAATTGTGAAACAGGTCAGTTTATTGAACTGGACATGTCAATGCAATTATCATTTATATTTTCACGCACACATTTTACACCCCCGAAAATGTGCATATTGTAGATCTGAGGCCTGTTTGTCACAATAACGGGACTGTAACAAAGGAGACAGATGGCGTGTATTCTTGTCAGTGTGAAAGTCAATACACCGGAAAATACTGTGAATCGGGTAAACAGTTACAGTTTGGAACAACTTTCGTAGAACTGTGAAGAAATTCCTAATCTTTTTTTCTTTTTATCATAAAATCTGAACTGGGATGAAATTACTTTGCTTGCAGATGTAAATAAATGTCTGAATGGGGGAACAACCACATATTCTGCAGGAAAATGGAGTTGTACGTGTGCATCACGATACACCGGGGATTATTGTGAAGAAGGTGAGGGATTTTGACCTTTGCTTCATCCATATATGTTTTCTGTGCGTGGCGAAGGAACTCCATGGTGGCCCACCTTGCTCCTAGCCACCAGCCCGGACGAAATCACGGAATTAAGGAATTCAAAGACAGCCTATCATAGTATATCAAGTGGAAATTATTCTCAGTCTCATTGCGCGTCTCTGAAATCTGGAAAATGTAGATGTCCTCCTATTTTGACGAAAGTTTAATGCCAAAACCTCTCCCTAAGATTTACAGCCAAAATGTCATAATGGTGGAACACCTGAAGAAAACAGTGGAAATTGGATATGCAGTTGCACAAACCAGTTTACGGGGCCTTATTGTGAAACAGGTATACATCTGGTCAACAATATTCGCTTTATGATCTGATCCTCGTGGATTGTAGAAAACCTTAAAGTTCCAAAATGGGTTGCGCGAATGGTTTTACTGCGTAGCGTGTATCCTTTACAACAGAGGTTGAGGTTGAGATTTCTGGCAGCAGTTCGTCCCGAAAACATATTAGACAAGTAGCTAGTTTAGGTCTGAATGAAGAGTCACGATGATATCCGTTATAACTTTCAGATATGAAACCAGTGTGTCATAATGGTGGAACGGAGACAGAGAATGCTGGAACCTGGAGTTGTCAATGTAACTCACAGTTCACAGGTCCAAATTGTGAAACAGGTGCTTTTTAACAACTTTTCAATTGTTATTGTGCATGAATTTATTAATGAACAACAGTTAATATATCAGGATAAAAACATTGAGGTTATTTTTCAGATTTACAACCAATATGTCACAATGGAGGGACACCAACAGAGTCTGGCGGCACCCACTCATGTTCCTGCAGCAGTCAATTCACAGGACCGTACTGTGAATCAGGTAAGCTATTTTTCTAAACTATTTTCACGATTATGGTAAAATGAATGTCATACAATTGTATCGAATCCTTTTAGATTTAAAACCTGATTGCCACAATGGTGGAGAGGCTGTAGAAAACAGTGGGGAGTGGAGTTGCAGTTGCCCGAGCCAGTTCACTGGTGCTTATTGCGAGAAAGGTTGGCGAAATTAATAGTATCATTTCGCCGCATTATCCACGTTTGTGTAATTTCCATTGTTACTTCAACATACCTTTTTAACGTCACCATTCACAGAATAACACTTTGGAAGACTTAATTGCTTCACTGCAGGAAAAGAACGCGTTGAATTTTTCAAATGAATAACTTTGAAAAAATTCACACATCTTCTTGATGTTACAGATTTACGGCCAGTATGTCACAACGGCGGAACGCCTCAAGAAAACAATGGACAGTGGACATGTTCATGCTCTGCTCAGTTCACTGGACCTTACTGCGAAACTGGTAAAATAAAATTTCTCAGTACCAATGCGTATACTGAAAGAAAAAATGAAGACTACCGTAGACAGGAAATTATTAAACGTTACTATGGAGACGATATTTCTGTATGGATTAGTGTAAATGTGTACAGTGCAGACGATTATGTGGGCATGGTGTTTAACAATTTGTGAAGAAGTAAAATTTATACATAACTCAGTTATTTGCGAACCTTGAACATCTAACAAAAGATTCATTCAGATATTTGAATTCATAAACGCGATAGAAATATTAACCCACCATAATTTATACTTATTCATTAGATGTTAAACCATTTTGCCACAACGGAGGAGTTGCACAGGAATCAGGTGGCTCCTGGTCGTGTAACTGTGATTCTTCATTCACCGGAACACTTTGTGAAGGCGGTTTGTTTTTCTTGCTAACTTCGCACCATTCTGCATTTTACATGTAGCAAATCTAATTGCACAATTATTTGGTTTACCGTTCCTTCAATTGCAAAGAAAATAAAGATCAGATCATCAGAAACTATTTTAAGACCTCATATAGAAAGATTCCAAAGCTGAGGTTGACTATCATTCTGTGTGAATGAGCTTTGTCAGGCAGATTAAGTAAGCATTTTCCAGGTTATAAGTGGCTAGTTTATTTTCATGAAGCAGTAAATATGGCACTTGATTTGCTTCTTAGATGTGGATGAATGCCAGGAAACCAATGAATGCAACTCAAACGCCTTTTGCTACAACACGTATGGAAGCTATTACTGCAGTTGTAAATCGGGTGAGATAGAAAAGCACTTTCTATTTACCTCATAGTATTTCTATGATCGAGGAGTGACCAATACTTTTGTAGTGAAAAAAAATTTTCAATGGTACCGTTCACAGTTTTCACCGATATATTTTCAGGAAATTTAACTCTTCTCCCTCATCTGGTGTTATAGTTGAAAAATTGCCGATGTTTTTCAGGATTCACAGGGTCGGGGAAAAATACTTATGGATGTGCTGATGTAGACGAATGTCAGACAGCCAAACATAACTGCGATTCGAATGCTGAATGTACGAACACCGATGGAAGCTTCACCTGCGAATGCAAAAGTGGCTTCAGCGGAGACGGTGTTCAGTGTCAAGGTTTGTTCAGAGCACTGAGTGGAAGGTATTTTTTGAAGTCATCATAGAAACTTGAGAATGCACCACAAATTTATTTCTTTTTATATTTAATGGTCATAATATATATTTTTCAGCCACAGTAGTGTAATCATGGAGAAACTTGATTAAACAAAAAATGCACCTTTTTTGGTAGAGGATGCAGGTGGTGTTGGTGAACCAAGCGCGTGTCAGAATGGTGGAACCTACAAAACTATTCAAAGGAAATGTGAATGTGAGCCAGACTTTACAGGAGCAAATTGTGAAACAGGTCAGTTCACGAATTCTTTACAATGTGCAAACAATTTTCGTCAATTCAGGTTGAGATATCTTCTTCCGATAAATTCTCTTTCCACAACTTAAAAATGAATATAGAACAATGGTGTTGAGTGTTTATGGTGTTCAAATTACTTTTCTCAATATTGTAGACTTGAAGCCCGTCTGCCACAATAAAGGAACTGTAGTTAAGGAATCAGGAGTTTACACCTGCCAATGTCTGGAGCAATACACCGGACCCTACTGCGAATCAGGTAACTCGTCACTCGTTGCAACTATCTTTGCTCACCAGACAGGAATGTTAATATTCTCATTCTCTCTTCTTTTCACAACTAATTTAGATGTAAACAAATGTCTGAATGGGGGAACAACCACATATTCTGCAGTTGGCTGGAGCTGCGCGTGCCCATCACGGTACACTGGTGAAAATTGTCAGACAGGTAAAATTACCTCATATTTTGTTGTTGTCACTACTCAAAGCAAAGAAAACAGCTGCTGAAACATGCGAATAATATTCATTTGGTCTGTCCATAAGGAGTCGGGATATCAAGCAGGTATAACACCAGTAATCAATTAAACCTAGCTTTAAAATCAAGGAACAAATAATGACACCTAAAAAGTGCTGAACGCTAAAGATTGCCAGGAACTATTTCCGGTAAAACCCTAAAGTTTTATGCACAACATCTATACATTACATGTTTTTAGACCTACATCCAGTTTGTCACAATAATGGAACGGTAGAAGAGATCGACGGGAATTGGATCTGCACTTGTTCTGCACAGTTTACTGGACCTTATTGCGAAACGGGTGAATTTAACAAAATAAATTTCAAAATAAATAAATTTCAAAATCCTGCCGTAATAAGTACGATAATAAAAACTTTCGTTTGCAAACAGAGAGTCCTAACTCTTCATTTTATGTAGATTTGAGACCAGTTTGTCAAAATGGGGGCGAGGCACAGGAATCAGAAGGCACGTGGTCGTGTAGCTGTGAGCCTCAATTCACCGGACCTTTCTGTGAAGTAGGTAAGAAACAGTCAATAAGATGTTTAAAATATGCCTGGTACTCTATTTTGTTTGAGGTTAATTTTTTTACCATCCGCGTATGCGGATAGGTAATAATTTCAGTTAGGCCTGTGTATCTGTCTGTATGTCTGTCTGTGTGTCTGTTCAGGCTATAACTTTTGAACTGCTAAAGCTAGGGACTTTGTTTTTAGTATACAGATACATCTTGACCATATCTAGGTCAACATTGAGAATCAAGGTCATTGGGTCAAAGTCAAATGAAAAACTGACATATTTTTACCTTCCTGTTACTTCTGTTTACTTGCATGCCACTAAACCTTGCTAAAAAGGTCAAGGCCATCTGAAGGTCAAGGTCAAGATTCTGCAGTATCAAGGTCAAATGAATAGAAATAAAATTTCTGTCTATTTGCAAACATTTTGTGATCTATGTGTTATGCGGATGGTACACCTTCGACTGAAAGGCATTCTTCTTTGTATTTAATCTTCCTCATATATTTTATATAATTGATCAGATGTGGATGAATGCGGTGACACGACCGACTGCGATACAAATGCAAAATGCACAAATACATACGGTAGCTACTTGTGTTTTTGTAACCAAGGTAAACATTCCAATATCTTTATTCCATTTTTCAAATTGTCTACAATATTTGTATCTTTAATTTCTCGGCTTCGCTGTGAAGATCATCCATTCGTGTGTACATATTGTGAGACATCAGTTTAATAATTACAGGCTATGCTGGATCTGGAATTGGAGTTAATGGATGCACTGATGTTGATGAATGTTCTACAGACACTCATAATTGTGCTGATGAAGCTGACTGTACCAATACGGAAGGTGGATTTACATGCGAATGTAAAACAGGATATAGTGGAAATGGAATACAGTGCTCAGGTTCGTGTGTGATTTCTAAAAAAATTGGATACAATTTTTTTGTGAGAACAAATACAGTTTTTTTTCGAACTCATATTAATCTTTTGATACCGCAGAGACTTTTAAGATTTTGGCTGAAAAGGACACAGATGTAACTTTGTTTAATATTTGTAATATAGATATGGATGAGTGTGAAAACGAGCAACACGACTGCAATTCTAATGCGATTTGCTACAATACGTATGGAAGTTTCTACTGCTCCTGCAAACCAGGCACGAAATAAATAATTGTGACCAACAGAGTAACCATCGATCTTAGCACGAATGCCATCGTTGCGAAGCAAGTGGGATTCAAATTCATTTCTAAGCGATGGCGAAATAGGATTCATGTGAAGAAACTGTTAGCTATCATTTCCGATATTAAGTTGTTGTTGATTTCTTTTAAATTCTTGCTGCACGGCAGGATATGAAGACTTGAGTGGTGACGGACAATGTAGTGATATTGATGAATGTGCAACAGCTAAACACAATTGCGATTCCAATGCCGAATGTACGAATGGCGATGGGAGCTTCACTTGTGAATGTAAAAGTGGCTTCACTGGAGATGGAGTTCAGTGTCTAGGTGAAGTTTCTATCAGATTTGATCGTCACTAGAAAAAGCCATTTCTAGCACTGTGAGAATAAATAACTTTTTATCGAAATTGCCATGTCAAACTTCGGGTGTGTGCCTTATGTTTCACGAAACATCCGAGATGTAAGGAGATAAGAGACATACGGCCAATTTGCAGAGCATGGATTCGGTTCACAACAGAAATGGTTTACCATTGTATTGAACATTGTGAATATCCTGGTTCGATGTTGCCTTCTATTCCTAAAATGGCGCTTTATTTAAAACAATTGACTGATATGAATGTAAAATTGAGGATTAATTTCGGTGTCGCCTGTAATGTCATATTCGTATATTCGTGAGCTTCAACTACAAAATGAAAATGTTAACTTCCAATTTGCAGAGGGTGAGGGGACTGCTGGCCAACCAAGCGTTTGTCAAAATGGAGGAACGTATAAAACCATTCAAGGAAAATGTGAATGTGAACCCGATTACACAGGGTCTAACTGTGAAACTGGTCAGTTGTGTCTACATTTACAAGTTCCAACAAAAAGATACTTCCATTTTTCTGAAAAAAACACAAAGAATTTGGATGACTATTTGTCAAAGTTGTATTTCCTTTCAGACCTGAAGCCTGTTTGTCATAATAGTGGAACGGTTGTCAAAGAGTCAGAAGGGGTGTACCTCTGTCAATGCACAAGTCAATACACTGGACCCTACTGTGAATCGGGTCTGTATAACATTGTTTATGAGCAGTTGCAGGTGAAATTGTTCAGTAGCAACAGCTTTTAAAAAGTCAACGGTTAAAAACATATGATGGACAACTTTCTTTTTGCTACAGTTTCTTTGTAATGAAAAATGTCACATACTGAATTCTATGAATGCATCATTCCTTGCTTCATAGAAATGTGATGTTTCTTCGTAAACGGTGTGCTTCATCTTGCAATTTTAACACTGTTTATTTTGGTGCTTACTGTCGTTGGCCTTGTCCTTCCTACAGATGTGAACAAATGTCTCAATGGCGGAACAACCACATATTCTGCAGCTGGATGGAGCTGCGCGTGTCCATCACGGTACACTGGTGAAAATTGTCAAACAGGTAATTAAATGTAATGATTTGTAATTGCAAGCTAGATTTTAGTTTTATTTAAATCCGCATGCATTGCAAGACCAAATTCATGAAAAAACAAGAAAGTCCTGCGTGGCATACCACCCGCTGCGTAGTAGGTCCTCACTCTTCTGTACTGTTCCAGGGGAGGGGATACCCCAGTCCCAGGGGGTACCCCAGTCCCACCTGGGGGGTACCCCAGTCCCCGTTGGGACCTGAGGTACCGCCCCTGGCTGGCACTGGGGTACCCCCTGGAAAGGACCAGGGACCAGAGACCAAGGAAAGAACCTGGGACTGGGGTACCCCCAGGAACGGACCTGGGACCAGAGACCAGGGAAAAAACCTTGAACCATAGACCAAGGAAAGAACCTGGGACTGAGGTATCCCCCTGGAAAGGACCTGGGACAAGAGACCAGGAAAAGAGCCTGGGACTGGGGGGTCTCCCCGCCCTGTGTGGCCAGACACACACCTGTGAAAACAGTACCTTTCCCATCGTGCGGATGCGGGCGGTAGTAATTGTATCTTTCAGACTTGCAGCCAGTCTGTCACAATAGTGGGACACCCAAAGAAAACAATAGACTATGGACCTGCACCTGCTCAGGGCAGTTCACCGGACCCTACTGCGAAACAGGTCAAATTTTATTTAGTTGCTACAGAAAGTATTTTTGAAATGTGTGGTCCCTTGTTTGCAATTCTTCTAAAAAATTGGAATGGACATATTTGTACGGGATTTCAGATTTGAAACCATTTTGCCACAACGGAGGAACAGCCACAGAAAGTAGTGGATCCTGGTCATGCGATTGTACCGAAGCGTTCACAGGAAATTTTTGCGAAGAAGGTACAAGGACACATTTGTGGTTTTGACGACCCGTGTCCCTTCCCCCAGATTAGTTCATATTTCCCTGAATTTTTTGAATTCACTTTCTTTGTTGGAACCAAGAAACACGAGCTAATGGTTATTTAGAGCTCTTCATAATTACATCGAACTGTGTATGCTGCGCCATGGTTTGAATCCTATGCAAAAACCCAAATACAGTTCTGAAGGTTAACGGGTCAAACAATAATTACTTACATAATATTTGTCAGATGTGAATGAATGTGACGGGACAACCGATTGTAATGTTAATGCGGCGTGTCTGAACACGTATGGCAGCTACAGATGCACTTGCAACGAAGGTATCTGAGTTCTTTTAGTGATGAAAAAAGTACTATGGGTGTGATTTGTAATACGGCAAATAAGAAATTTCAGTTTTCATTTTTAATTGTACCAGTCAAACAGTCGTACTAAACAGTACGAATGGAGAAACAAATAAGCTGGTCAATCTTTTGAAACAAACCTCTTAGGTTATTCATGATGATGCAGAAGGTTGTCGTCTTTTTGAACTAGGCTATGAAGGCAGTGGTTCTGGTTTGGATGGTTGCAGTGATATAGACGAATGTAGCTCGAAGAAGCACAATTGTGATTCTAATGCTGATTGCTCTAATACGCCGCCAGGAAGCTTCACATGCACCTGTAAGGCTGGGTACACAGGAGATGGAGTACAGTGTCAATGTATGTCGTTAGTAAACTACTACATCTAATTTTACAACATTTCTAGTTCGACATCGAATTAAATATAATTACTAGCTAATCGGTTAGGAATCAAAGGTGAATATTTTCAAATTTCTCGCTGCTCAGATATGAAGGAGTGACTCGTCAAATACGCATGTAATTTGTTATTTTAGCCAACAGTGCAGGCGGGCAGTCAGCTCAATGTCTACATGGAGGAACGTTTCAGCTCACTGACGGCTCGTGTACCTGCTCGCCTGGTTTTACAGGAACTAGATGTGAAACAGGTAACAAATAACGTGTCCCAAACTTCATAACTTTGTGTTGAAATTTCAATTACTTATCTACTGTTCAGCAAAAACAATGAACTCGTTATCCGTTGAGTATTGGTTTGTTACTATACAACAAGTGTATTTCCAAAATAACTTAACACATCATTTTTTAATTCAGTTGAGAAAAAAGTTACCTACATGTGTCTGATTTTCACAGATTTGAAGCCAGTGTGTCACAATGGAGGAAGTACTGAAGGTAGTGGTGAGGAGTGGACTTGTGAGTGCCCAAACCGGTTCACAGGATCATATTGCGAATCAGGTATCAACCGGTCAATTGCAACTTATGACAGACTTGATTTACTGATAGAGTAAATTTGTTTGAAAAGGTCTTCAAAGTAAAAGTGTTAAGGTTTTTCCATCAAGTTTTCTGGAATACAATTAATGAATTTCACTGTGAGGAACGTATTCATAAAAACGTTCGCCAAGACTTTCATATTTTTCTTCACAAACGTTCCAGATTTACAACCCGTTTGTCACAATGGAGGTACACCGGTGGAGAATAGTGGAGCTTGGAACTGTGGGTGTACCAACCAGTTTACAGGAGCGTTCTGTGAAATAGGTTGGCTTCCCTTGATTTATTTGAATTAATCACACAATAGTTTGGTGACATACCCTGAATTCGGAAAATTCCTGATATGAAATGGAAAGCCAAATCATTCTATTTGACACCACATTGTGGTTTTCAAGAGAGAGGCTTGTCGGGAATCAGTGACAAAGAAATAGAGCATTTTCACCTTCCCGACTTTCTTTAGATTTGAAACCAGTATGTCAGCACGGAGGTGAAGCAACAGAAGCAGATGGGATATGGACGTGTACATGCCTAAGTCAGTACACCGGGACATTCTGTGAGTCAGGTAAACATTGTTACTTCCAAGACGATATTTGATGCCAATAGTCGCAACTACACCGGCTGGGCTCTTTTACCACTGTCCAAGTACTACTAGATAACATGAAGCCTACTATTTTTCATCTTTTGGCCAAATGGCAGAAGTTTGTTTCTTAATTGCTCGACGGTAGATCACAGTATATTAAAGGATGAATGATTTTCAATTTTAATCCTTAAGCTGTAAATATTTGTGAGAATGGAGGAACGATGGTTTACAATGCTGGTGTGTGGAGTTGCACCTGTGACACACGGTTCACCGGAACCTACTGCGAAACAGGTACTGTACCAAACTGCGCGCTTCTGTCCCATAATTGTCAAAAGAAGACTATTCTTATATTTTCACAATTTCTACACCCTGTTCTTCGTCTAAACTTTTTGTTTCGTGTTCAAGACACTTTGCCAGTCTGTCTGAATAACGGAACTCCTGAACAGCAGGGAGATGACAACTGGGCCTGTTCGTGTCAACCTGGATACAATGGTGTTTACTGTGAGACACGTAAGTATACTGAGTAAATATTCCCCGGCCCTTAACTTCCTACGTTATTTGCAAGTCCCCACTCTGACTATAGCTACCAAGTAAACATAGTTACTGCTGAGCATATGTGCCTTATTTTGGCCGTCTAATACTGAACGCAAGGGATCGGTGATGCCTCAAATTATATTTGTTTTCAGGTATTTAATAATGAAAATATGTGAGGGTGAACGTCACAGTACGTCGCCTTGATTAGTTAATTAAAATCGGCCCATCTGATAAATGATGTACTAAAGGTGAAACGACTGGGGTCAAGGCGGGGATTGGGAATTAAAGAATGGGATTAAGGTATAACTGAAGTTTTCGCACTACATTGGGAGTGCGACAGGGACAGTGAAAACTTCAGCATTATATTGGTCCTGGTCGCAGTCTAAGTCTCTGGCCTTCTCAAATTCTGTGAAAAAGCCATAAGCGTCCAGGTTTTTTCGTGGATATTTTTGTTAAGAATTTGGGAAACTTGAGGCGAGTTTGATTTGGTTGAAAAAATGGGAACATACG
>JBCAUG010598702.1:0-14313 GCA_038406175.1 Haplosyllis leylae | reverse complement strand
ACACCAAAAAGCAAAAGCGTAAAAAGCTCACAAAGAAAATGATCAAACTTTCGCATCTGCTTTTGACCACTGTGAGTGGGATTAAGACAAAGCTGGTGTGTCTGAGCTGGTAGAGGAATGGCAATTGATTCCTCTGGACTGAAGCAATGTATTCTCATTTCAGACTGATTTGATGTAGGAAACATCATTTATGTATGAAACAACCGCATGTAAGAGAGACGGGGCATTACGTAATTACCGAATTACAGCATTCTGTCTGCAGAAAAAACCCTCAAGGATACATTTCTATTTCATCAAAAAGCATAGGCGAGTGACATCTGGGTCCGTGTTTTGAGTACACAGGTTGAACATTTCTACAGAATTTACTCAATTGCTGAATTAGGGATTTGGAATTTTACTCGATTAGTAAATATTTACGCCATAAAAGCAAATGGAGGAAATCATCCAGTACGTTCGGTCGTTTGGCTAGAATAGAGTGGTACGTTTGGTCATTTATGGCAGATATAATTGTAGGTATTGAACACTGTCAAAAAAGAAGAAGTAGGAGTCACACGGTTCACGCTTCCCTTTTCCGTGATGAAATGTGACTGAAAGAAAGGGGTTGAAGAAGGCTAGAGGCCAATGCCTGCATCTCCCTGAACAGAATCATACACACGACTGAAAACACTACCTTACGTGAGTGGTAACAAGCGACATTCTTGGTATTCATTCATCTGCTTATCTGCTATGTCCAAGGGTTTACCTAAAGACTTGGCACTCTAACACCTCACGCTGAAGAGTTCAAAAATCATTCGGATATGCTGGACGTAAAAAGTAATTGCACAGTATTATTGTACAGATAAATGTGTGCTTTAACATAATTTCTCAAGGATCAATCCTAAACAGGATAACATCCACCTTGGTTTAACTTCCTTCAGGGTGTCAGTGTTACCATGACCAAAAATGATGGGAAAACAGGTGTAAGTGTTACGGCTTTTAGAAAATAGATTATAAACTGCAATTGTGAAATATTTAACTGTCAGTTTTGCATCCGTGTTGGTAATTTGTCCAGTCATCGGTTTCAAATAGATTTACAATAGCCATAACATTGGAATTTTCCTAAAGTGGAACTGAAATTCATCACATTCATCGAATCCCAAAATCATTAAGGCATGAATTATTGTCAGTTTAAAGATCCTCTTTGTAATCTGTCACTTGCTGACACTGTGGTATCACCCCCGTGTTTTACACAAAGGTAGCAAGCTCAAATACTTTATTTTTTTAAAAAAAAAAGTTTGTCACTAAATTCAACATTCGTCAGTTATACAGGACAACACACGCCATTCACACCTGTTTTGCTATAATTGCGAGTAATAAGATCAACAAATCAAAATGAACTTTTAACATTCTATTCACATTTGTTTCAGTTTGTCGTAAAATCTGAGTGAGTTTCCTGTCAATGATTTTTAAATGCATCTCGCTGAGACAGCATTTTCCAACAGCTGTCAAATCAATTAGGTCCCAATATACCACTTAATCGCTTTCATATTGAATCCATATATATATATATATATATAGATATATACGTCATTAACAACATCCTTGTCAGTCAGTTTGAATTATAATATTTACAAAGTGATTTTTAAAGCTTCATTTGTTTCAAGTTCAAGAGTTTAATGTCAATAATCGATGACAGATTGATCACTGATTAATAAATCACATATTAATTTTAAACTGGTACACTATCAAAAGAAATCATAAGAATTTTTTTCAAAAATTTAACCACCTGCATAATGCCATCTAGTGACTAACGCCACTTAGTGACATGAAATTAACTACTAACACCACCTAGTGACATGACGTTATCTAGTCATAGAATGAAAAATACTGACCAAATCAAGATTTCGTCTGTATTTCTTAGTTTTGAAATTTCTCTGAAGATGGAGTCTTTTAAATGTGCAAAGAGTCATCGATCTCCATGGAGATTGAGACATTTGACAGATTAAGGCCAGGTCTGAATAGTTTCCATGGAGAATTGTTGCAAATTAGATCACCACACAAAAGGTAGTGAGCACATGTGAAGATAGAAGTAGGCACATTTTTTGTGACTTTGTGCTTTAGAAAAATCTTACATATTGATAACATGGACAGAATATCCATTTTTTTTAATAGCTTTCATATGAAAATAAATGTTCCTCAATATGTGTTTACTGTCATCAATCTGTTGAAATGCAAAATAAATATTATATCAAAATAATTTGATTTTGTTTGTTTCACTTCTATACATTGCAATTTTTCAATTGTAGATGTCTTCACCAGTAAAGGTCATTTTTTCTGAAACAAATTAATAGCGAAAGTTTGATTTGACGCCATTTTCTGGTTACTGTTCTTTTTTTTTTAGAAAACCAGACAGTGCTTTTACTATGAGTATTCAGAGGGTTAGGAAATATTTGGAATTTGATTAAAAGCATCATGTGTTTTAATTACGAAAATATTTTGAGCAGTCCTCCCGATTCAAGTTTTGTCATACAAATTGTAACAATTCTCTCGTCGTTGCCCTTCAAAATGTGCCAATCACGTCAATCCTTACTAATTGCACATTCAGTTCATAAAAGGATTTTGACGTCGTCCTTCCACTGATTGGCTCCAAGGAATTGATATGGTAAACAGCTTTCGTGCATGAATGAAAGAGGCATACCACCCGCCGCGTTACAAGTGCTCACTCTGCTGTCCTATCTGGGGTGGGGGGGGGTACTGGGCAGCAGGGGTACGTCATCCAAGATAAAGGGCGTTACCCCAGTCCTGGCCAGGTTGGGTACCCCACCTTTGGCCAGGGGCGGGGGGAGGGGGCACCCATGGGTGAACGGACACACACCTGTGAATAATTTTGAAAAACTCGACTGTGCCCATGTGTTGGTTCATCTGATCTTTATGGGCAATCAAAATCAACAACACTAAATTTACATATCTGGCCACCATGTATCCACAGACGATATCGTCTATGCTTTGCCATAAAATCCACAAAAGAATTTTTCACAAACTCCTCTGAGTACAAGAATGCCAACATTGCAAACTTCGTTTTTAACTCTGCCAATGAAAATCAACTCATCCAATGAAATTTTCAAAATCAAATGTAATTTTCATGTACACCTTCACTTCTGGTTTTGCATTTACCAACATCAGTTGGTGCAAATAAAGACTAAAACTGCAAATGTGTAGGAATACAAAGTTGTCAACAATGTCTACATTGCCAACTTTGTGTGTTTGTAAAGAACTTGACATGTCGAAGAATGAACCTCCTAACCCTATTGAAGAATACTTTTGTTAATAAACACACATGAGAGGTGAAGATATCTGCTCGGGGACGTCTGCCTATGTCTTGTATCAACATTACACGTTAGCACATAAATGTAATTGCACTATTATTCAAAGATCAGACCCTGGTTTGGTTTCGTTCATCATCCTTCTGAAGAAAGGTATTAACCTTCTGGGTGGAAGCTGTATTCCTCTATAGAAGTTTTAATCTGATAAAAGATTAATTCCCGTTGATGGGCTGAGTATTGTACCTGTACTTGATTACACCTACTGTATTAGACACAGAAAGACGAGACTAATTTAGTTAAAAATATAGATTTTTATTTCTCTAGTTATTCCATAGAAATTCGTACATTATCTATGAATGTCTCACAGTGTAATTTACATCATTATTGATCATTTAACCTTTTTTTATCAGACATTTGGACGATCATGTCAATTCGTCATATTCTAGAATGAAACATCATCACATTGCAAGTTTTCTTCGGCAGGTTTGAGATGTATTTGCAAACGACTTTTCGTAAATAACCACAGCACAAAATTGACATATCTTTCAACCACTTATTTGGTTTATCCAGTATCACAATCACCAACAATTTTGAAGGAAGAAAGTCATTAAAACACGGATTCATAATTACATGTCAAAAAGTTGATAGGTTTCCTACTTAACTGTTATTCTAGTTTTTCGTAAATAACCATAACACAAAATTGACATATCTGTCAACCACTAATTCATTTACTTTTAATCACAGACATCCAAAATTTTAGAGAAATAAAGTTTGTAATATACTGACTAAAGATTTCAAAAAAAAGAAAATAGATGTATCCCATACACAGCTGGTAATCTCCTCCAAATGAAACACAAAGTTGACAGATATGTCAACATTGTCAGTGCTGTGTTATTTGTGAAAACCTCGAATCTCTTGCAGATTGCAACACAAAATTGACAGATATGTCAGGTATGTCAATATTGTCAATGTTGTGCTATTTACGAAAAACTCGAAAGAAAAGTAGTTGCTCAAAATTAAGCAGGAACAATAAAAATAAATAGACCCCATAATTGATAACACAATCTTGCATCTTTGCCCAAAAATTGTGACACCAGTAAGATTAAATCGATGCATTTAGCATTTAGCGTTTTTCTACAAAAAATTGTAACCATGGTGAAACCCATCACTCCCCGCCATTGTACGTGGATTACAAGAACCCCAGTACCCTAGTTTATGGTTTTGGATCTGTATGGAAAACCAGATGAGGAGCAAATCTATCTAAGCTTTATCCGTCAGAGACGTATCATCTCATCTTATCTTTATTTTAAAGTAAAAGGTTGCACAGTATAAATCTCATTGGTATAGCTCCCAGATTCAATGAATGGAAGCTGGAAACTTACATTTGAATGTTTGTTATGTACAAGACACTTAAAATAACATTGTTGTGGCAGTAAAAAAATTCGATAACGTCGTTTACAGCATCATGTAACACTCCACTTTGTAGGCAGAGAGTAGAGATATTGGCACGGATAAGTGAGTATCCCATTCCTACTTCAAGCATCACTGAATTGATACCCAGGTGGCATTCATTTAACTAGACAACAACATCATTCCTGAGAACAGCAATTACCCATTGACACACCCCAGATTCAGACTTTGCAGTGACTAAATTTACAATGTTTACATTTTACTGAGCATGTGTAGAGGCTGCTTCCTGCTCTCTGACCACTATGTAGAATTATTTTAAAGGTGTTTTACTGTTGAAATATGCATATTACATGAAAGAGATAAACCATGGCTGAGTGTTAACCTTTTGCCCATGTGTATGTAGAATGCCATGTCAACATGTCTAGCCAAATTGTCAGATATTCAGGTTAGACTGAAATCATTCACTCTGACAACATGAATACATCTCATGGTCCAAAGACTATTTGAATTTTCCTACTTGCATCTGTGAAATGTTTACAAAACTGACATGGTGCACTTGGTCTGAGATAGTGTTAGCACTGACCTAACAAGACAGAATTTTGAAATTCAGTCTCCTTTTATGTTTTCTATAAGTGGGTCATCTGATCACTTATTGTTTATGTGACTTACAAAAAGCTGACTATGTGGGTGGCCAACTTACAAATGTCAACATTGGGAGTGACTAGTACAGGGGGTTCCTCTTGCAGTCACTTTAATGTAAGATCATGGTAATTATTTAAAGCCAAAATAAAACAATGCAAGACATGTTACCATGAAGTGTCAAAGCAAAGCAAAGTTACATAACAATTCTCAGCATCTTTGTTCAGACCCAACACACAGACACAGACTTCTCTGACAACATCAAATGGTCCTGCTCAGCAGAAAATGTTCATTATTTGCACAGTTACTCCAGGTGTCAACAGAACATCAATCACAAATTAGTTTGACCTATTCTAGTCACTCAGAAATCTGGTCACTTAGAATCAAAATGTAAACAAATAAAGTAGTCTCCCCACCAAATGGGAATTTGTCACTGATGACCCACATTCCAAAATATAGTTTTCCAAGGCATTTCTATAATTTAAATACTGCTATGTATCATTTATTCTGTGCCAAGGCTCACTTCAGACTGGAGGCAATGAATCATAATTAACTATAAGTATTTCCTTGAAAAAATCTTCATTTCTTTCCAACTTCACTTATTATCACCAACAACACCCACAGAAAGAGGCATTTGGCATTTACATTTTAATTTTCTAGCAAAGAGGAAGCCAATTCCTCAAGTCTTTGCTGTTGAAAATAAATCAATGACAGAAAGGCCACCAACTGCATAAGACACTTTTTAAGATGTCCCTGTCCCATAGTAAAACACAACTTGAACTCAAATCCAGGTGACAAACCTGAATGACCTATTTAAATCTAATATAAAATTTCCAGTCACTTACAAAAAACATTGCACAATTTGTCACTGCAAAGTCAGAATCCGTGGTGTGATTGAATAAAGTGAGAGAATGTCATATGAATCTAACACTGCTGTTCGTTGGTGTAGAAGTGTATCACAGGTGTGCGACAGGAGAAAAGTGGAAATTAGACCCAATCCAATTAGCATCATGAGAAGCTCCAATAATCTTATCAAAAGCTGCACAAGGTGTGAAAGAGTCACCCAATTGGCGCAGATTTGAAGTGTACTTGTACATGATTTTCCTAAAGAAGGCATCACGTTATTGTTACTTATCTCAAGCATGTTTCCGTGGCAACATGCTTCAAGATGCGACAGTCATAAAACACAATTCCCTTATCAGATATCTGTTATCTTGAGAACAGATTGTACATGGGCTGAGCGGATGGTCTGCGCGGCATCTCTGATTGGCAGTTACGGTCCTTCATGTCCAGGTCACTCATCTGAACCCGGACCGACACGGCTCCCGTCCACACCACCTTCTTGGATCTCCCAGTCCCGGGTGGTTGCTCCATCTGGATGCTCCAAGCTCTGCAGAAAAAAATCTCATTTTTAATAACCTTATGAGGAGGAACCAGGAGAGGAAATTTCTTGTAATTTGTAATAGTCGCGTTATTAAAATCGACTTTTCCTATATTTCCTAATTTTCTGACAAATGCTGGCAGAATTCTGCCATGATTTGGCAGAAAACTATGAAACATAGGGAAACTCTATTCACTAGTGTTTGTGGCAGGTTGGCTGAGAGGTAGATGGTGAAGGCAATTGTAATTACATGAATCTCCTCCGAGAGATCTGTAGAGCATTCAAAAACCACAGGTCGGATTCAAATTAAGGTTCTGATTACTATTATTTTGTTTTCCTTTTATTTAAATTTTTGTATTCCAAAGAAAATAAAATCTAAAATATGCATTTGGTAGAAAATTTATTTTTCTTCCCAACTGAAGATTTGGATTCAAAATAGCCAATTGAAAACAGTGAAAATAACTTATTACATCGCCATTTCGTTATTTCCAGTGTTTTAGAGAGCATCTAGATATTAGTTAAGATGGAAAAAATAATACTTCACCAAATCCACATTTTAACTTTTCTCCCTGAGAAGCTAGAAATTAACGAAAGAAAAATGGCAACGTTGTCAGAACCTAGATAATATTGGACACGTTCACCGTGATTCCAGTGTTTGTGTGTTTCCAATTTGCCTTCATGTCAATCAGATATTATAATACCAGACAGTACTTTAGTGTAACAGCAAGAGGCGTACCGCCCGCGGCGTACTGAGTATCCCAGTCCTGTCTGGGGGATACACCAATCATCTTCAGGGAGTAGCCGTGCCTGGTCTGTTGGTCCCCCTACCCAGAAAGGACCAGGGACCAGAGACCATGGGGCACCCTCAGAAAGGACCAGGGACCAGAGACCATTGGATACTTCCCCCGAAAGAACCAGGGACCAGAGGGCATGAGGCACCCCCCTCCCTGTGGGCGGACAGACAGGTGCAAAAACAGTCTACGGTCGTACTACCGGGTGGTAATAAATAGAGGCAATTGTGTGAATAAAGGTCTGTTTACACATAACGACACCGTCACCATCACCGTGCCCGTCACCGTCAAGTTTTAAATTGTGCCAATGGTGATGGGCCGTCTGATGGGCAGAATGGGTCTGGAACTGCCCTTCACTATTAACACAATGTAAACTTGATGGTGACGGGAACAGGGTCGGTGACGGTGTCGTTACGTGTAAACAGACCTTAAGAGGACGACTCTGCTTGATGTGAAATCCTCAAACTCTGAGGACAAAAGGAAGGTAGTTGGACTGTCATTTGCCACTCCCGAATTCGCCCCTGTCGTTGGTATCGAATCACTTACCTGTTGGCCTCTGCGACGTATCTGGCATATCTTTCTCCCTGCTGCAGGTTGGGTCTAATTCTGGTGCAGTACACGTATGTGTAAATGATACCTAAGATACAGGCGACACCGCCGATACTTCCTGTGATGACAAAGACTGTCGCCGTGGCAGACAATCCCATCTCATGTCAAAATAAACTTAGTAGTCTTTTACAAGACAATTTCATACTTTCTGCTTTAAAAGCCACAAATCAGTGATTATGTCTGCAGTTCGGTTTTCTTAGTGTGTGTGTCTGAAAATGTAAGTCTACTTTTAATTCATCCACCAAGTCTAAAATCATATCCATCAAACAGTCAAAGAATTCATGAGTTGAACCATTAGTTGCTTTGTTCCTCTGTAACGGCAAAGGAACGTTTTGCGTGACGTGGTCTGTATCCACTGATCATCTGTAATTGCACATGTTGGCTATAGTTGGCTATGTGAAACTGAACAAAGTACTACCAAGTACTACTGTAATTTAATCCAAAATGACACCATCCTTCCGTTACTGGTGTGAACACAGCCTGCTTGTGCACAATAAACTAAGTTCCAACGATATCCTAATTTCAGTACCTAGTTTCCGTAGCCGTCTGTTATGAACGTTCGTCACTCGACTAATTGTCTAATTTAATTAACACTGAGATGTGGTTGATAATGTATTCCTGTAACTTCTTCCATCCTGCTCGAAGCGCTGCTCTTTATCTTTATCCGTCCTTGGCTCCAGGTACATGAAACTGCCTATGATGGTGACTTTGATGTTTGGTTTTGGTTTCAGTGAGTGTTTCCCTCTCCTGGACCTGAGGTAGGTGGAGCTGCCGGAGCTGGTGCGTCGCGTGATTCTAGACTCTCCGTTTCTAATCTTAGTGAAGTAGATGTAAGCGTAGAGCAGCGCGACAACAAGAGCTAATCCACCGATACATCCAGTGACGATGAAGATGATGCTGCCGGCAGATAATCCCATTTGGATTGATAACGCAGCCGCGACAGTGAAGCCGCAACGATTCGGATAGATCTATCGGCGGTTGCGATGCTCCATTTTTCACGCCTTTGAAGTGGTTGTGTGATGTGATCTTCACACAGGTGTTGTACCAGGTAATCGACTCCGTAAATTGTCAAGAATTATCTAAAATAAAAGGAGATCAATTTTGCGCATGAAATGAAAAGGAATATTCGACAAAAGCATTTGTTTCAGGAGATATGGGCGCGGTTCTCTTTACAGATCAATACAGAATCATCACCAATACTCCTCCCTCGCACTTGCACGAGTTTTGTATCTTTTTCCAAGGAATATAAATTTTTTTTTGAATTTCTGGTGAACTACTGCTGTCAGTTTGCGTATATTTACAGTGACTATAAAAACAATGGCCGAGAAAAATGCGTTTTGGAAAATTCTTCACCATAAAATTAAATCTAAAACCAGTGAGAAAAATAAGAATTACATGCAAACGTTTGCACTATTTCTGGCCGCCGAAATAAAAAAAGAATGGAACACTGTGTTCAGCTAATCAACTTTTGTTGCGTGTAGCACTTTTGCCAAAATAAGACGATGTGAACGTCAAACTTGATTGGCATAGAATAAAGTCGACCGAGAAGAAACATTATCTTAACAATTCTTTTGTTGTATGTCAGATTCATCCTTTTCCACAAATAGATGAAGAAGACAATATTGACATCAAAAGGGATTAGTAGATCAAATCCAATGTGAGGCAACCTCTGTTTTGGCTGCAGGAGATTTTTTCAAAGCCTTTGATTCCCAATATTCCCAACTTGGTCTCATTACCGAAAAGACTGAAGCGATCCTTCTGATAAAAAGTAAAATGTGAACCGCTGACAGCTTCAGAACTTAAAATCTTCAGAAGACGGCTGTAACAGGGGATTGTGTGTCACGAACTAGGCACATGGTACACGGTTTCTCAAATCTTTGTTTATTTTTCTCCAGTGTCAGCCATTCTAACATAGAAACGCAAGAAGTCATCTTTCTCCAGGTGAGAGTCTGCAAGTCACTCACTCATTGAATATCAAGAGGCCATTTGAATGTGGAGTCGCAACCACTTGAAATTGACTCTATGAACCGTGGAGAAGTGTTGCCTAGTCATTTGCAGTGGTGGACCTAGGATTTCACGTCACTGTGCCTCTAGTGGAAGGGGTCACATACCCAAATTTTGACATTTGTTTTCCGAACCCAAATCATCCCCGCCCTGAATTTGAAGAAATTTTGGTCCGTTTAGCAGAAGTTAAGTTGAAGATAGTATGAATAAGACTAGTGACTACTGATTTACACGAGTGTTCATATCTCATGCTGCCAGAGATGTCCAACTAGCCAAAGGTGCCTAATGCAGACCATAGGTTCTGTCAGGTCTTCCCACCCACTATGCAGTCTATAAATTAATGAATTCTGAATGACGTCCTAAAACATCAACCTACAAGACGCTCCTGGCTAAGGCTTGTTAATTAATAGATATTAAGATGGACAACAGTAAATATGCCTCACCTGTTGAATGGTTTACCTGTGTAAAACACCTGATCTGGGTGGTAATCCTTGTTTCTCTTTCATCTTTTATAATGAAGGCATTTCACCTGCGACCTGAGCTTTTAACTGTTACATTAACGATTAATGTTGTTGCTTTTTTGCAGTGCATAAGTACACTTGTTTACGGAATTTATTGAATGCTGCAGCTGCTGATTATGCAGCTGTTTTGTCTGTTCTACATGGAGGGTTAGATGTTTGATTGCGTTTTACTCTTGAGCTGATCATGTGGCAATATTAACTAAAACACTAAAACACAATTTCTTTGTGTAGGTGTAAATTTTGTGTGTTTAATTCAGTGTCCCTGGAATGGAAAATTTTGTTCAGAAATGTTTGTTTTTCGCATTTGGAAAAACGGTGGCAATACAGCTGCGACATCTGAAGTTAATCAAGTGTGCGCTCATTGTGGATAATTCCCTCACTGTATTTTCATGCCATTTCAAAAGTATGAAGTTGCCTGAAGCCATAACTGATCATCAAAGTCCAGACCCTCTGACCCTTTCGATTAGATAATATCTGGGGAAAAATATTTGTTGGGGTGCTACAGATGTATTCAAAATTGTGCGACAGTTACCAGTAAGTATTTACGAAACTCATTTTTAATCCAGTCAAAATTATGGGAGCTGGATAATTTTAATCCAACGAAGGAAATTTGAGAAAGCAAAGTTAAAGATACAGAGACGTACGCCGAGCTTTCTTGCACTATGAGCCAAACGGATAATGTTGAAGGGTTTCCAAGTCTGTTGTTGTGATCGTGAACCCGTCTTTGTGGAAGTGTTAGTTCTGGTGTGGTGATTTTAACCGATGCCCCTTATTTATTTCTCCCTGGAACACTTTTATTGTTCTGATGAAGGTAACTTTTTATAAATGTTGATTTTTACCGACGGGAAGGTATTGTTCTCACAAGTGTCTCTCTGTCCACAGGGGGAAGGGGTACCCGTGGGTACCACCCCTCCCCCCGGGAAAGGGGGGGTTACCCCCCCCCCCCCCCGCCCTGGATAAGACAGAAGACCGAGCACTTGCTACACGGCATGCGGTATGCCTCTTACGATCACGAAGAAGGACTTTCTTGTTTTCAATTAAAGCTATTTGAAAATCATAATATTTTATGTTTGAGTAAAATGAATAAATAAATTCAAAATATTTGAAATATTAGATAAATTAAATTTGATCAATTCCCCTGCTTTTATACACAAAAGGAGAAAGGGTGCATGTGAGTTGCCCTAAGATTAAAGGACGGCCCATCATGTTCAGGAGTGGCCCAGTTACGGGTGGGGGAGGGTGTCTGTAAACGATACCGCACTGGGACATGTTTTGGTAGTTCATGTTGTTGTGTATCTTGTGTACGTTGTGTGGAGTTTTCAAGTACATATTTAACCATAGTTATTAATAGACGTACTATCTGGGTGTGGTTGGGAGATATCACTAGAGAAACACACTTTGACGTTGGCGGAGGAAAAATCTTTACGATAGAAGAAACACGATAATACTGTATCACGTAATTGTTTTTCTTTGAGCACGGGTGGGAGACGAAACGAAACACAGACCAATAATAGTGTCGTAACACAACGCCACAGGCACGGCTGTGATGCCATCGTAAACAACTATCATCCAATCATTGCACCCAAAAGTACTTATAATAAAGTGCCAAGACATTTCCAAATCTATTCCAAGCTAGATCCATGACAAATGTGAACCCAGTAAGGAAGCAATGACCATAACATATATACTCCTTGTGTTATAGGTGTTCAAGAAGCAACTTTCTACTAGTACTCCTCCCCCCTCAATCCGGATTCATTTCAAAAAACAAAACTTGAGCAATTTATTTGGAAATACATTCGGTTGACTTTGGTAAACATATTTAATGTGACCATAAAGACCAAATTGCACTTTTTCACCAGTATTGCAGTTTAGAAACTTTAGTCCACTTTGGCTTAGCACTCGGATTCCATAGTTACAGACCAAGACAGCATCGGAAATGACACAAAACAAATTCAGTGATCCAAGTGTCATATAAAACACGGAGCATAATGTAAGTATCTTGATTAGGAACCAACACCCTGATTAACAGTAAGTTTTGCGCTGATAATAATCATCCGTGGGCGGAATACAGGAGCCGAATGTCTGCGACAGGAAATGTCTAAATAAATAACTTCATTGCCCAGCGAGCAATAAAAGTATGAGAGATTATCATTGTTCTTAAATACGAACAGCAGGTAATTAATTAAGAGATGAACTCCATCCATCATTTGTGAACGAAAAACTGAACAGTACGAATTCATTACATGCGGCAGCAAGGATTAATATCTTCGCCATAATAAATGGGCATATTTTACCATAATGAATAGAATTACAATTCAGATATTTTGGGACATATTTCTGGTTATTTTACACTGATACTTACAAAAATAAATTATTATAAGTGATTAGTTACATATTTCTCAGTAACAATAGCTGACATAATAAAACCTGAAGAGATCATTTAATACATGATTCTGGATATTACATTTTATCTCATTCCGGGGTGCAAGCCAAGCTTCTTATTGGCTGTCTGGGATGGTGTCTAAGACTAGACACCATTCAAATGACGTCAGAATGTGAATCTGAAGGCTGTACAAGTGGATCTGACTCAGACCCACACTTGGGTCTGAAAATTGGCCTTGTCAATCAAGCAAGGGGGCAGAGCCATTGGCACGTTGCATAGCAATGAGCATCATGGCAGTCAAAACAACAACAAAGGCAGCCAGCAATCACTGCTCTCTCCGGTCTATTAAAAGGCACTTTACGAGAAAACTATTGAATATTTTCAACTCAAATTTTTTTGTGAAAAGATCTACTTCATTGTCATGAGATAAAAAATTACCTCATTGTAGTCAGGGAATCCAGTCCAGACACCACTCCTATGCATGCAGACCCCCCTCCCCTACGGGTTGGAGGGTCTGAAGGCCTACTTGTGGTGTCTGGACTGGATTCCCCTCCTTACAATGTGGTAAAATATAGGATCCAATAGAAATGCTTTATTCCAAACACACCCTTTTTAGCATGACCATATATGGCCATGGGAGAACTTTTAAGATAAGATGACATATGTTTGTTTACATATTATTTCTAGTAATGCCGATGTTAGAAAGTTTACTGGGGTTTACAGTGGAATTACAATAGAACTTTAACTCCAAAATTTTTGCTGTCATTTGTACAAGTGCATTGATAAAAAGTTCCCCATATATTTGTCTATTAATAATCAGTGGTGGATCCACGATTTCCCAGACGTGGGGCGCCAAACTCCAAGGTTGGGTGCTAACCTATTATTTTGCAAACTTTTTCCCGAAACCTGCATCAAAATGAAAGAAATTTGACCCTTTTGCACACGTCCCTGGTGCCCCCGCCGATGACTATTTTTCACTTTGACTTTAACTCAATATATATTTGTGGTATAATAAAGCTATCTGTAATTACACTCCTAAATGTTTGTCTCCTCCTTCTGACAGCCATGTTCTTTGTACCACCAAGTAAACATAATTGGAGTTGATTTTTGATTTGATTTGGCTGGCAGGACAGGAAATTGGATTACTTCTCCGCACATAATCTCCAGACCAAAATTGTTATATTAGCCAAATAAACTTCACATGTACTGATATTTGTGTGTAGTTGTTGATAGTTCAAGGTTTCAGCTGCAGAGGTCAGCAGCTTTACCAGAG
>JBCAUG010598591.1:0-14314 GCA_038406175.1 Haplosyllis leylae | reverse complement strand
GGGTGCAACCCCCCCCCCCCCAGCTGTGGGACTGAGTACCCCTCCCCAGCTGTGGGACTGAGCTCCCCCCCAGCTGTGGGACTGAGCACCCCCCTCCCCCCGTGGACAGACGGACACCTGTGAAAACAGTACCTTCCTCGTACTATGTACGCGGGCGGTAAATATGTTTTTCATAATTAACATAGTTAATTAAACCGTCGAATATGTTTTTACACTCAACCTCAGCTAAATATCTCAACTCTACCTCGAGAAAAACAGACACACGTATTTTTTCTACCTCTGCAAGTAAATTACCTTCAATGCATTGGCAGCTACCATAACAGCTGCTACGTCTTGTTTGTGTACCTCGGTATTTTCCCGATACAGGTGCCCAAGGGCAATAGCCAGTGCTGAAAATGAGAAAACAAGAGAACAGATGAACTATTCCTTAATAAATACACGTGCGGAAGCGAGGAGTGGAGCAACTCGAAATATTTTTCTTGTTTACTTCCATATTCACTTTTTCTTCAACAATTCAAACTTATGTGCAAAGATTCAAATTTTAAACAAAGCTAAGAAATGCACGATAATGCATATTTTATGGTTGACGTACCTTTTCTGTTGACACTGGAGTCCTCAATCTTAAGAGTAAGAAAGTTCACTTCAGATTTCGGATTCTGCGAACTGCCACTTACACTTCCGTTGTCTGTTTTGTCATCACCAATGTCAGCGAAGCTCAACTTCTGACTCATTTCCTGGAACAAGATGAATTGAATCTAGAAGATTCTAGGCAATAAAAAAAATCCACTCACAGTGTAATCTCCCTTTCTGTAGTCAATTAGTGTACGAAGGAGGTCAATACTCCAAATGAATAGTTAATTTTATGTGAATTAATGGGAATAATACATTTTTATTTTTGTTGAAGGAGAAGATAGTACCCAATGGAATGACCGTAAAATAAATGTAGTTTGTATTATGAAGATATCACGAATTTAAGATATCAAATGAACTGAACTTGTACAACAATCTTTTGCAAATATAAATTACTTTCATTTTTAAAACAGACATTTTCCATCAATCAATATCTTCCAATATTTGCAAACAAAATTTTGCCATTCTTTAATTGTTCTTTGTTAAAATTCTTTGTTTCATTACTCAGTTTACAGAAACGAGCACAATTATTACTCTGGTCGAAAAAACTGCCTGAAGATATGATCGTTAATGGTAGGTGGCCATTTACGGCCTGTTCACACTGCCCGTCCAATTTTTTCTTTCCAATTCCGATTTTCAGATATAAGAAAATCGGAATTGGAAACAAGAAATTGAACAAGCAGTGTCAACAGGCCGTTTAGTCGGTAAAACAGTTTCTCCTGTGTGTTCTTACTCGATATTCTTCGCTGTAAATGTCACTAGTTGTAATGAACTGGTCTAGGCGCTGGGACATCTTGTTCTTGTATTGCTTCTTGGATTTCGGATTTTCTGCGCGTTCCAACAGTTGTGACAGCATCTTACTGTGCTTGAGAAATGGCCGATGAAGTTTCCAACTCACACCCATACAATCCAGGCGGATGTCTGAAACGTGGTTGAACGAACATTACCAATTTACAATTGTTGGCGATTGGTTAGCAACACTGTACTTTTTCCTCAATGTTACATTCATTACAAGGTCGAATTGTTTATAAAAATAATATACATGTACATGCAAAAAGAGACGGCGCGACTAAATATAGGTTTATTCGAGTTTTTTATGACAAGGAATTTCTGGCAAATTCCGTCAAGTCCCTTCAGATATAAATGAGAATGTTATCGCTATAAAGTGATAAACACAGTTCAAATGTCATGTAAACGTAACGTAAAAGTAATCCATCATGAAATGTGACTTGTATGCTCGTAAATAAACCGAGAATGTTCCTATTTTCATCTAGCAGAATTCCTGTCACCAAAACCCCGAATGTTAGTGATTAGTAAGTCTTACGGTCTCGTTGGCACTGTAGTTTGTCTGCAAAGGGTCCATTGAAGATAGAAAAAAAGAAAAGCGGAGACAGAAGTGAGTGGATTTGGTCAAGAAGGCGGGAAGGTTTTAACTCAGCTTTATCCAGTGTACACTAGTTCTCCTATCAGCATTATAGTTGCAGCACAGATTTAGAGACACTTGTCCTCTACTGGTGGGTGGTAGAGGACGAGTGGCTCTAAATCTGTGGGTTGCAGCAAAAGTTTCAATTTCATACTGCTTCCGATATTTTTGGAAAATTAGGGTTTCAAAATGCGGTTTTTTACTATAGCTTTATTCATGATTTTTATTAACGAAAAGCCTGTGGCAGAAAAGTTGTTCAAGCAACACTGTCACTGGTGAATACAAAATTGTCAACTAGTGATTCACTGAGTTTCCTTTCGTGACTTGATGAACATACCTGGGTCATTGGAAGTTACGTGTTTGGAATGATAGTGGAGAATGTCCGTAGGTCGGGTAAAGTGAACGGTGGTTGGAACACAAGCATTTAAAGTTGTGGGCCTATAACACGCAAACACATTCCACTGACAATCATAATTTGAAAAAAATACCATAATTAAGAGATTGATACTAACAAGACGACAGACAGACAATATCACATTAAAGCTTACAATGAATGTTAACTGCAGATAACACAATGAGTATTAAGAAAAGCAGCAAATTATTATATTATTTACTGCTAGAGACAGTCAGATGGGTTGTACAAAGTTGAAAAATCAAAAGCAATATTTCTTCCCGTCACCCTTAAAAGCAAGAAACTGTCTTTGCAACAATTCGGTATCAACGTATAGCTAGATAAAGGCATACTCGTTGAGCTAATCACACCAAAGACAAATAAAGCATTGATCATACCATGAATGAAACATACCTCGAATATGTGAATTTAAATTTAGCGGTATGTGGAATGACCGCACCGTTTGTATCTGAGCTTCTAAAGGTTGGAGAAAGAGGCATATCTGCAGCAGCAGGCGTTGAGTACCGTCCACTACCTGGTCCTCTCAGGCGCACGTCGTATGGCACATTGATATCCACATTGACTGAACACTTTGGATTTTCAGCTTCAAATGAAAAGAAATTTTGTTGAAATGATACATTCCCTACATATTGTTCATGATCAAACGTGCTGCCGAGCTATCGAAGGACTGAGGATGCACAGAATTTAATTTTATTAATTTTTTCATATTTTTGTCTACCTCCCCTCCCAAATCGGAAATCTGGCTTGCCTATTCTCACCCCAGTTGTTCAGCCCCCTTCCACCCGAATTCAGGTTTACTCAGTCAACTTTACTCATTCTGGTTTACAACCACCCAAATGTGAATAAACCTGAACGCAGCCCTGAAGTACGCCTGTCAAGCACAAGAGTCCATAAACATACTAAGAAACGAGAATAGACTAACCTGTAAGTATGTTGACCATCGTTTTATGGTAAGGAATATTAGTTGAATGGAGCGACTTGGTGGCCTGTGTAGTGCCTAGACAGTCACTAAGCAGAGTGTGAGGAATTCGCCATCGGTTTGTATGACCTACATGGTGTCTTTCACGATGTCTTGCGGAGACTGGATGCTAAGATAAATCAAACCACACTTTGTCGTAAATCATAGTATCTACTTTGTTTCAGGTAGGGTAAGTACTAAAAGAGAGAAAGGCGAAGGGAAATTACCTTTTCAGCCTCGTCGTCGTAAATTAAAATTCCTGATAAAGCCGACCTTGGTGCGTCCGCGATTGCCCTTTACAAATAGATTTGTCAGAAGATATTGAAAGTCACAATTAGTATTCAAACCTCCAATTTTGCATCATCTTTTAATCTATCATAAATGAAAACAAATGGAAATGTCTAGATCTACCTGGGAAAAGACAAGCATCTTTCAGGTGTTGCCGGTGGTATTGACGGAAAATATGATCCCAGTTCATAGGCGCTCATATGCATTCTGGAATCAGTCCCTGACATTTTAACAGGTAACTTGTCTAACATAAACTTCGATCACGCGTCTTTCTTTCGTATAAATTTATGAAATATTTTTTTTTTAAAATGCAACTTCAGGCAACTTCTTCTGCTTGTTGTTGCCAGTGTCAACAATGAAACAGGAACCTTCGACACGTCAACATTGTCAGCAGAATGCTTCGCTCTATTATTTACATTATAAAATGGTCAATAATTAAAATCTTAAAAGACTTATATCAAGTCATTTATCGGCCCTATCTCAATACAACAACAGTATTTTGCCAGTAAAGAATTTTCTTCAATTTATTGCTCACAGCAATTTACATGAATAACAAATACAGAACATGTAAAAAGCCATCACTAGAACTTATGACATGACAATAGTACACTTCTTTTCACAGTCGAACATTTACGCTATGTTGATATTTGGAAATAACATTTGGCAACATTTTGACTAGATTGAAACTACGATTTTGTTTTCCCCCAGATTACTGTGGTAACAAAGTGGATACTCTAAGAGCACCATCCATTGAACCAGTCAGACACATACTTGTATCTCCCGTTAGTGACCAGTCAACTGTCGTGATAGGTGATTTATGTCCTGGTAGCAATAAGCTGCTTTTCAAGAAGTCTCCTTCCAACTGGAATCAATTAATGAAAAAATAGGTAGTGAAAGTTTCACCAGGTGGCTCGTTTCCAGGGCGCGAGATCTCGATCCCAGGGCCAAAGGCCTCGTGCCCAGGGCGAAAGGCCTCAAACCCTTGCGCCCAGGGTGAAAGGCCTTGGACCCTTGCACCCAGGGCAAGAGGCCTCTCACCCTTGCACCCAGGGCAAAGGAATCCCACCCTTGCACCCAGGGTGAAAGGCCTCCCATCCTTGCACCTAGGGCAAAAGGCATACTGCCCTTGTGCCCAGGGTGAAAGGCCTTAGGCCCTTGCACCCAGGGCAAAAGGCCTCCCATAATTGTGCCCAGGGCAAAAGGTCTCCTGCCCTTGCACCCAGGGCAAAAAGCCTCTCGCCCTTGCACCCAGAGCAAAAGGAATCCCACAATTGTGCCCAGGGCAAAAGGCCTCCGCCCTTGCACCCAGGGTGAAAGGCTTCACACCCTTGTGCCCAGGGCAAAAGGCCTCCTACCCTTGCACCCAGGGCAAAAGGCCTCCCACAATTGTGCCCAGGGCAAAAGGCCTCCCACCCTTGTGCACAGAGCAAAAGGTCTCCCACCCTTGTGCCCAGGGCAAAAAGCCTTGCACTCAGGGTGAAAGGCCTCCCACCCTTGTGCCCAGGGCAAAAGGCCTCCTGCCCTTGCACCCAGGGTGAAAGGCCTCCCATCCTTGCACCCATGGCAAAAGGCCTCCCACCCTTGCACCCAGGGCAAAAGGCATCCCACCCTTGCATCCAGGGCAAAAGGCCTCCTGCCCTTGCATCCAGGGCAAAAGGCCTCCTGCTCTTGCACCCAGGGCAAAAGGAATCCCACCCTTGCACCCAGGGCAAAAGGCCTCCACCCTTGCACCCAGGGTGAAAGGCCTCCCATCTTTGCACCCAGGGCGAAAGGCGTACTGCCCTTGTGCCCAGAGCGAAAGGTCTCCCGCCCTTGTGGCCAGGGTGAAAGGCCTCCTGTCCATTGCGACCAGGGTGAAAGGCCTCTCACCCATGTAGTTTGAACAATTTTTTTGCTGCCCACCAAAAAAAGTTTGATTATGCAATGTAGTGTTGAGGTGTCCCCACCACCTGCAAGTACAATCCCCATCCCATCTGTATTCACAGAGCCGCAAAAGGCCTTCGTAGGTCCCCACCACAGGCCCCAAAAAAGGTAATGTGGGGGATGGAGAATTAAATTTACCACAAAACTTTCAGAAACAAATCACTTTGTGAACTACAAGAAAATAATCACCAATGAAATATTTAATAAGCCTGCTTACCTTGTAGATGAGTCCACCATTTGTAGCACATGTAAGGACATGTTTAGCTTGTGAATCAAAAGCAAAAAGTCGACCCCTAGGTGTCTGAATTTGTCGGTATCCCCCTGGTGCTGTCAATACAAATGGTCCACACGCGCCCTGGTGCGTGTTCAACTCCGCCTTCTTACTTCCATTCTTCTTTAAATTCCACTCAATAAACTATAATTAAAAATACATCACATCAGTTGCTCATTACATTGCTTGTTTTCCTATACCAACAATGATTTACAAAAGGTTGATCCCGTTAGACTACTTAGGGCCCGTTTAAATCAAGCGTTTGCGACACCGCTGCGAGATCGCTCCCAAAACAAACGTATGAATTCTGCCCTGTACTGTTACACCAAGCGTCAGCAACTCACTTAGAAATCCCTTTGCAACCCATTCGGAGCGATGTCGCAGTGACATCGCAGACGCCGTCGCTGTCGCTAGATGTAAATGGGCTCTTAAACAGTGTACCTTTCCATCAGCTCCCATGCTGTAAACTGAAGACAAGTCTGGACTGAACACAACAGTGTGAACATCTCCAGTGTGTGCTGCCCAACTGTGAACACATTCCTGTTGACCCCCATCTGTGGCATAGAAAGCCTCACAATAAATTTTCGAGGTTCCAACATTGAATAAAATATTATGGAAACATAACGGTAGTATCTGGTAATAACTCCCCTGAAAGAATTCCACATACCATAAATTCTAATGTACCCGTCCGAAGCGCCAGTTACCAACAATTGGCCGTTGTTACTGTAAGCTGTACAATTTACTGATGCAGTGTCAACACCAATCGTCAACTTCGTCTGTTTTGAAGTGACAAGAATTCAGTTTAGGATAAAATATTCGAAGTTTATCAAATTATGGATGAATGCTTAAACCATGTAAAAATGTAAAAAAAAAATCAATGTGTAAATTAGAAGTTACGTATCAGTTTTAAAGTGGGTAAGTGACCCACTGCTTATCTAAATCAGTACACAAATCAACAAGTGCAAACGCTTATTCATAGAACCATTAAATCCATTGTTATCGATAACAGTGCTCATGTCGGAATCGGTAAGTACGAACAGTGTAACAAGAATGTTATAGAACCAATTATCTTACATGCATTTTCATGGTTTTCACATCATATAATCCAAGATGTCCAGGACGTGGCGATGCAGTACCCTCCACGCCACTCTGGTGTAATTTTGCAGATGCAGAGCACGCGAAGGTTGCACCAGCCGGACTACATGACAAAGACACTATTCTGCAAGTAAAAAATATCACAATACATGTAAAATGACTTCATTCATTAGATCAATGGCCAAATGATCAATTACGAGATCACCTGGCATATTCTTTTAATTTAACAAGAGCGTAAATCTCCTAAAATTCAACTATCACCTTGGATAAGATGCATCCATTTGTACCTCCCGCAAGGTTTTCTTCTCCTTGACATCAAACAATCTCACACTACCTGCTTTATTACCAAGCAACAGCTGGAGAGGCGTGACAAAAAGGAAAATAATTTCATAAGTTACTCAGAATGTATCAAAGTGAGGTTACTCGACTGCAACTTTGTGAAAGTAACGCACCAATCTGTCCGATTTTGCCAGCCAATCCAATGATATCAACATAGATTTCGACATAATTGTTGCCATAGTAACAGGAGATGGCTGCAATGCCCAAACTCTGTAATGAAACACAAAATTAAAAGTGAACACCCTGTATTCAAAACATAGGCAAATGGGTTGTTCTTATTACAGAAGAATCCGCTTAGCTGACTCACTTAACAACACCATCCACGTCTGATGTCGCTACAACTTGACCACCTTGTGGACTAAATCTGCAGTGTGTGATCGACGAGCGATGTTCTGCATATTCTTCTTGGCTCAGTAACAAAAATGTGGATTTTCCATCTGATAAAAGTAAACCATGTAATTAATTCCTCTGTCAAGAACAAAGTCTAAAACATGGGTTATCTGTGGTCCCATAAAAATGATTAATGTCCTTAATCTAAAAAAGTGTTAACAAGATAGCTTCACATTGACATTACGAGGCAACAAACAGCTCCCTGTCCTTATCAGGGGTCGAGGAGGGGGGTGTTGAGGAGGCTAGGCTAGGGAAACATGGTTAGGTCAACTGGACAGGATGTACCCTACCCTCCCAGACAGGTCCTGGATAGGATGTACCCTACCCTCCTCCCCGGACAGGATGGACCCTACCCCCTTCCCTAGACAGGACCTGCACAGGAAGTACCCTCCTTCCCCAGACAGGAGGTAACTGCCCCCCCCCCCTCGACAGAATGACCGACAGCCGTGAAGACATCACCTTCGCTCGTACTACGTACGTGGTCGGTAAAAAGTACACTCCTCGTCAAATTAAAAAGTTGAAACCATAACGTACACACCTGGGACTTCAACAGGAGGTGCCGTTTCTCTCTTAGTACCTAAAGTACTTTCTGCTGCTTTGCTTTCACCCGCATGCTGCATTGGCTATGGGAAAAGCGTTTGACAGTGAATTTTGTGAAAAAAAAGTTCATTTCACATTATCTGTTTTCTAAAATATTTTTTCAAAGACGAAACGCTTTTTGCGTGCTGTTAAGGTAAGGCTTATTAAATTGAAAGAAATACGGAAGAAAATGATGAACCCAATTTTTAAAAATACCTGAAAAGGAAATCTGTTAAAAAATTACAAAACTGATCACTTGCTACTTAACAATTACCATTCTCGTCCTACTTGAAACAAATAAGAAAGAAGTTCATTTTTTGACAATTTATTACCATAAACTTGCTGACCACTTTCCTGGCTGAATGCTAAAACTGATCTAAATACCAGACATGCAGGATATGTAACACGTGTGTCTGTGCGAAGGATCATGAATGTAGGGTAGCCATACTAAAAACTAAAACAACTTAAAACCGAGAAAGGTAATGCTTCGTAAAATACGGCACACGAAATAAAAATAAAACACAAGGAAATAAGTGTAATATTGACTTTAGAGTCTAGTTTTGATTTACCTCTTGAACTGGTGTAGATCTCAAAACTGGGATCCCAGACTAAACAAGTCGACAAAGAAACAAGTGATTTGAAAACTTAAAACTATTCAAATATATTAGTAACCTTTCCACAATTGAAATGACACTATTCTTTGAGTTAAAACGTTAAGCTGAAATGCCAGGTGCAAGAGAATGACATGCATTTCACTGTAAGCTTTCATGCACTCTTAGCACGCAGCCTAGTTCATGAAGCGTGCATGCCTTTGCCACTTGTTGACAATGATGAAATTTAGTGACATTTCACTAAATCTGGGTGACCTCTTCATGATCAATTCACGAAAAAAGTATCAATCACAAACGACCATGTTTTAGTTGAAATTATCCCCTAGTCTCGACTCTTATTTTATCCTTATCTGTCATACAGCTGAAAGGCATATTGCAGTTAAACTGGCAGTGAAGCAATATACTGGCTTCGTCATAAAAGTAATATAAAATTCTATTCAGTATGAAACCATGGAACAACTGTTTGTATTCGTCAGTGGATATGACGTTGCATTTATTGCTACGGTTTAATATTCTTGAGCCAAAACATTTCTACCGAAGGTGTCATGCTAGGTTTTCCTCACGGGGATATTAATTTCAACTAGCACATTCACGAATGAACTGGATAGTACTGTTAGTGACTTTTACTTACTTTGGGCTTCACAACAATCTGTCCAGGATTTGGTGCACTGACACTCTCTGCCTTCATTCTGGATTCTTCACCAGTTACTTTTTTGCCTTTTTGATCTGCTTGAGTGTTGTTTGTGAAAGATGAATTTGGTGGGCCACTGACTGGTCGCTTTTTTAATTTAGGAATTGTTGTGTCTGAGGTAGAATTGAAAACACTAAATCAATAAACGAGAACACTAAACAAGTACCAACTATGCACAAATGGTAGGAAACGGAAAATTACATTTTGCATCACCGAAGTGAGCTGGTGATTTTTGCCAGACGGCACCAACCTTGTTTCATTTCCTTGCCCTTATTCTTAGCAACCACAGTTGCTGGCTCAGCAGATGTTGATACCTTTCTTCCCGATGCTGCCACAGTTTTGGCAGGAGGGGCATTTGATACTGCAGTAGTTGTCGGTGGAGTTTTTTTCCCGAGAACAGGAGAAGAAGGCAATCCAATATTTTTGATGAAAGATCTTATCTGACTAGTTTTCACCGGTGAGTCGGTTCTTTCTTCCATCACAGTGTCTCTATTGTGTAAAATTTGAAGCCATATCAGACAAGCAAAAGTAATCACATTATTTTCATGATGGCTCACGGCCAAACTCCGATTCTGAGTCTGAGACTCGGTGCTAACAACACTTCTATTTAGTATAATAGAACCCATGTGGTCGTAAACAGGGTCAGAGTTCGGCTGTGTGAAAACAAGAATGCGTAGAAGCACTGTGTTGCACTGCACTGAGTTTGTACTTGGTATCATTTTAGCTTAATAGATATATAAGTAGATGGATCGCCAGATAGCTAGCTAGATAGAGATAGATATCTAGCCAGCCAAATGGATAGCTAACTGAAGAGAGAGAGGGGGATAATGAACGTGAGTTGCTTAAAATCTCCTGAAACACATTTTGGTTTTAATTTCTTTTAAAATCTGATAGGAAAAATATTTTGGACAAAGATATCTTTTGGACAAAAAGGTTATTTTTTCAGAATAGCCTGAAACTCATTCAGTTTTAAATATTTTTGAAATCTGACGAAAAAAAAATTTGGACAAAAAATTTTTTTGGGTCCGAATATGTAACAAACCAAATCTGGCGTTATTTCCGGGGTAAAAAAAATCAAAGTTGCTCATAATGGCCTGAAACACACTTCTGTTTTGGAATTTTTGAGATCCGATGAAATATTCGAAATTTCTTAGTGGCCACAAGGACCAAACAACCGTACTAACACACAAACACCATAGTGACCAGATAAGTCGCCCGCTCGTTCAGGTGGCGCGACTAAAAAGCAATAAGACAGATATTGATTTACAAAAAAAAAATAGCCTTTTACTCACTGTGATATATGGAAGAAATCATCCATGAGATCCATGTTCCCTACCGCCGGATGATCCTGTGTTGGCGTCGGCGGATCAGGCTCAAGCGAAAATGTACTGTTTACTCCTCCAGACTCCATCATTACACTAATCTGTGTACAAATTCAAATATGGCTAACAAATTTGAAAAGTACGAGAAAATTTGAACATTGTGAAATTAACCCAGCACCACATGTACACACCTGTTGCCTGTATCTCTCATTTTCTTGCTGCAATTTCACCATTTGCTTTCTATCCTCTTCGAAAGCCAGTAGTGCCGGTACAGGTGCAAATCCGTTAAGGTGTAAAAAAACAGAACCGAACAGAATTACTCAAAAGAGACCTAACAAATTGAAGTAGTATATACTTAGAGCTTACCTTTTTCTGTTTTTAAATACCCACCCTGGTCCACCCCACCAAAGCATCATTTAAGCGAAAACTAACAAGGGACAAGTTGTTCCAAACCAATAATAACCATCATGAGCACCCAATGTGATCACTGGTCACAACTTATGAAGTTATTCAACAAGAATTACAAAGCAACATACTCAAACGCACCGTTTTTCATTTGATTCTGGGAAAAAAAACTTCTCATAAAGTTTACTTTACATATCCTGCGACCTTAGGATCCTACCGCCTTATGCATAGCAACGAAAAACTCTTTACATGATCTTGAGAGCGACCCACAAACCGCTGAATAACTTTACTTACACATACATCAACATCAATGTATACTATCACTTAAATTGTAATCGCTCTCACAATCACTACACAGAAAAGGTTTAGATTAATTTGCTTTGAAATACCATACAATTATCGTTTGGTGTTAACAACAATCCGCTAGCAACTTGAGACATGAACCGGAGTTAATTTGATCATTTCTTCGATTCAGTTTTCTTTAATCAACTCAAAGGATATGCATTGCGTGAGTGATGACGCTGAGAAAATTATGGAGCGAAAGTAAGAACGTATCCTGCCACTGTCGACTGAAATGTACAGCAAACTGTGAACTTTCCTCTGGATTTTTCACAAATGGGAGAACTGAAATTTAAGAAAAAAGCAGAAGGTATACTCCATCATCATTCCGTGTGCACCACACAAGTATCTGAGTCAAACTGAACATAAATTCACTTTGTGTAACCTTACCGAACCAATCCTTCCATTCCGCTTGGTGCTGTAAGTCAGGTGCTAATTTCTCATAGAATTCACTCACTTTTTCTAACTTGCCATTTTGTACGGCATTAACCACATAATATTTGAACAGACTGACTTCGAGCTTCTTGATGCTACTTGTGTATACCTGAAAAGAAGAAATACCTTGCAGTGCCAGTTATTTCTACAACAACAGGGCATGAAATCTATCTGGCGTCCCCTCAATACATTTCAAAGAGAAATTGTTGATAAATGAGAGAACTGTTCAAAGTGAGACAAGTGTCATCGAATCCAATCACATCCTGTCGAACAGTCACAATTTATTTTACAAACAAAACCACGTCTTCTGGAACGTAATGTTTCAGCAACAACGTGAGGAATTGGCAAACAATTGACTTCAATTAGTTTATTCTATGCCAGAAGCGCACTTTCACGCATGGGAAGTCCTAATACTAAAATAAAGGCGCCCAGAAGGGAAACCAGAAGGGAATTTAAGGGTGTATTATTACTGAGGATAGCACTCAACAGAATTTGGACCTCTGGTCCCAAGGCTATGGAAGGGAGCTCATTACTTACTTTCACGAGGAAAATATTAAGGGGGTGGTAGGAAAAACTCACATGTTCCAATCTAGAGAAAATTCTGGAGTCCAAGAAAGCCCAATAATCCTTCAAACCAACAATATCGTAAGCGTTGATGTAACCATGCAGTTGGTCCAAAACACGATCAGCCTTAAATTATGTGATACAAAATGTATTACAGTATAATAACACACCGTTCAGCTGCTCTCTTCATTTCATCGTTCCGTAAAAGGAAGTAAATAATTGAGTGTGTCAGGGGGTCTAAATTTGATCAAATTCATTATATCGTTACTTAATTCTGCAAGAAGAAATCCTGCTTTATGATAAGAGCTATAATTAATATCATACTTTTGAAAGAAAAAATAATGTTCTTTACCCTGAAGCCCTTTTCCCTTTCATTCTTCAAGTCAGTATCAAAAGCTTTTAGTGTTGAAGTGAACCCTCTGAAGAGTAAATAATCTCGAATCATTTCATCAGTCCTACCCACAGCAGTCATTGTCTATCTAAAATCAAACGATCAAACATTAAATCAGCAAACCAGTACTGGTCCTCTTTGACTAGTGCAAATCTGCAGCCTCAGCAGTGAGTTTCAGGATCCTTATTTCAAAAATGTTCCAACCTTGCTTCATTTGGCATACATAACACACATTCAGTGATGCAGCTCAACACATAATAATCACTATTATTTACACCTTTGATAAAACGTTCGGAGGGCAAGTACAATTTCTTATGGACTGGTACGTTTCAAGGTATACTAGTCCTGTTTGACTAGTGGAATTGAAATGGTAAGTCACAGTGTGGGTGGTCCAATACCCCAGACACTATGCTCCATATAGACATTATACTCGGGCATTAATAAAAGGGAAATGCAATGGTAACAATAATTTCAGAAATTGGTAGTTTGAATTGGTAGTTACTTTTGATGTGTGACACTTTTGATATTTTAAACAGTATTCCTGAGTGATAAAAGAAAATATAATTTCATTGTGTTATTTGGGACTTCACTTCAATCTTTTCCTTTTTTCTGTATTTGAGCTACTTCACTTCAATCTTTACTGACAATATAGGTTATGGCCTAAGTCAATATAATATAGCAGTATGCACATAACAAATATATGAATGGAATGATGACTAGAGTGAGACTAGAAGAATTCGGAACATAATATTTTATGCCGAGTGAAGAATTTTTTGAAATTTTTTTATTAGGGCCCTAAAACTCAGAGGAAGGAAATAGCTGGATATATTCTTTGGCGTTGAGCAAGCACGTTAATGATTGTGTACACCAAATGTTATTATTTGAAGAGTGCAGAACTCAAGGGCCACACGGTATTGCGAAATCAGGTGAAATATCAACCGTACCTTCCTTTAACCTTTGGAGGGGAGAGAAGGTATACGGTTAAACGGTTATTACGAAAAACCTCTCGTACCTGTGGCAGAACTCAAAGTGATTGTTTAGTTCAATTGTACACTTGGGGCTCCAAATCTTGGATCTGGGACATGCTAGATCATACATTCATCAAATATTGATTGTCTATCAAATGGAATTTGACAACACTAGGTGGTCCTGCCCATGGAATAGTGTCAAAAACTGTACACAAAACTCTGCCAGGACCACTTTTTCTACCTGTATTAAAATGACCCTTGTGCAGTTATTTTCTGTCAA